>JAOQMM010000009.1:8209039-8228241 GCA_027563515.1 Erythroxylum platyclados | reverse complement strand
GCACCCAGCAGTTCCTTTGCTACTGCCTCGCAAAGCAGGAGCGGATGTAGAAATGAGTGGCTTCACAGTTCCGAAAGGGGGCGCGCACATTTGTATGTGTTTGTTTATATATATATATATATATATATCATAATAAATAAATAAATTATAAATGAGAATATGTGATATGAGAATTCAATGCTGAGGCATGTGAAGCTAATGCCAAATATAGTGAACTGAGGGATGTTAGTTATATCTTATCTTATACTGAGCTCGTGTAAGTTGTTACACATTCTTGCATCCACGTTAGGAGCATATGAAAATGCCCTTAACTTACATCATGAATATGAAGATGATATAGGATGCCATGAGACACCTATCGATAAACATATTGAGGCTTCTGAGCTATATGTTGAGGCATATATAGCTAAGTTATGCTCACAAAGAGTTAAAAACTAAGAAGAGAGAACACTATGATGAGTTTAAATGAAAAGTGGAAAGACATTCTTCCATAATTCTTAGGATTCTAAGAAGAAATAAGGCTAACTAAAATGAGAAAGGAAAAGGACCTCCCACATAGAAGAAGTCTTGGCTATGTCATATTTTAGTTAGCCTTTGATTTGATATTAATTTTCATAAATATGGAAAGGACAATTTTTTGGAATTATATTATTCATGACTTTATGTTAGATAGTTTTACAGTATTAGATGTTCTTTATTAAACAAATATAAGTATTTTTTTTCTTGTTTAATAACATCATCTAGTTCTTATAATATCTATGTCAATTTGTGGCAGCTAAACTTAGTCATATTGGATAAAATCAAATAAATTGATTGGCCAAGCATATTTTATTTAAAAGACCCAGATAAAGTAAAATAGTTTACTTGTGAACATCATCTAGCTAACAAAATAACACAAAAACCATAGGGCATGGGACAAAGTATTACTAAGCTATTGCAAGTAATTCATTATGATATATGTGGCTAAACAAATATGAGAACATAACACGAAAGTACTTATTATTTCTCTAACTGGGGAAGAGAATAAATATTTTTACTCCTTATCAGATCTTGAATCGAATTCAAATGATGAACTAATGAAAACAATTATTATTTCTCTAGTTGAGGAAGGGAAAAATTATTTTTATTTAAATAAGAAACCACATAGAACTTCTGCTTTATCAATTCATGATTAGATATTAGAACTTTTGAATGGCATCTATAGGAACTTTTGAATGGAATCTATAAGATTTATAAGAACTTAAGAATGAGAAAGACAATCTTCTTGAGCTTATGTAAGAAGCTGAAAATTTTAGGAGGCCTAAAGCTAAAAAGTCATTTAATTGTAGAGGTACGAATTACAATTTTCCTAATGACTATAGGACATAGTGAGATGACTAGAGTCAATATAGAGTGCTTTCAATATTCGACATAGATAATTTCAAAATATTTTTACAAAGTTTTATATACAGTTAGTCGTCTTACTAAAGGAGTCATTACTCCACCATCTATTATCAATACACCTCATAAGATTCAATATAATTCAAAATACTTTCTATATTTATAAGAATATTCATATATTTAATTACTATTTTATTATATCCTTATATTTAATTAATTATTTTAATAATATAATTTTATTTTTTAAAATTCATAGGAATAGTAGATGGTATACATATTAATGCACATTTTCTAGATATTGAACAAATACCATTTAGGGGTAAAAGAACTGATCCAACCTAAAATATTATGTTGTTGCTCATTTGATTGTCATTTTACATATGTAATGATTGGATGGGAAGGTATTGTAAACAACTCTAAAGTTTGTTTATAAAAAAGTAACAAATCTAGCTAACTAATTTCTTATAACTCCATAAGGTATTACATTATTTTAAATAAATATAATAAATTAAGATTAAATTTTAATTTTTTGTTAATAGTATGTTTTTTATATGTCAGGTGAGCTCTATTTGGTTGACTTAGGCAATACAAATATGCCTAAATATTTTTCACCATATTTATGTCAAAGATTTGTGAGATTGTAAAGGAAGAGGAAGACCTTACAGTTCACAAGATTGTTTAACTATAGGTATTTTTAATAAAGAAATGCTATTGAAAGATATTTTAGTGTTCTAAAATAAATATTCCCTATATTTCAAATATGTTAAGTCATGATATAAAAAAATAAAATACATCATTATTGCTTGTTGTTTCATACATAATTTTATTAGAATGCATAGACAAAGAGATGAGTTATTTGACGATCGTGCTAAAATGAAGAACAAATTGTGAAAAGTAGTAGTAGTAATAGTAATAGTGAAGATCGAATATTGATGTGTACTATTATCTATTACAAATGTATTGACTAATAAAAAAATTATTATTTATTAGGATAGGATTAATAATGATGTAATTTTATTAAAAAATTAAAATTTTAATATTTTTTTATTATTTTTAATAATTTAATTAATATTATAAATTTATTTAAAATTTAAATATAATTTACCATATAAAAATTTTAAATTTACGTGAAATAGACCATAGCCCACCAGCAAAATGCTCCGAATCTATTGATCATATTCACCAACTTACTTAAATCAAATTACTAATACTATCATTGTAAATTATGTCTTGAACGTATTACTTATATTGACACCATAGTTTTAAGGAATCATATATATTTTATCTACCTATCACTCATAGTTTGCCCTTGCAAATTATGTTTATGCAAATTTCGTGATGAATTAATGAATATGCAAATTTCGTGATGAATTAATGAACATTTCAGATATCAAAATCACATCTAACCGATTCCAGTTGTTTGTATCTATGTATCTAGATGTTAATGTTGAAGTAAATAACAGCATGACTAGTACTACCACTGAAGGATTTCCGGATCATATCTTCACAGCTAAAATTTCAGAGAACCAGAAAAAATAAAGAAAAGTAAACGAATCATCCTTTTCTTTTTCCATTTAATTTTGAAGAAAATGATATTCCTGATTAAACAAAAACTAAGCAATTGCCAATATCTTTGTTGGCCAAATTTCCATTACCTGAAGCACCAACAAAAGAAACCTCCATATCATCACACAACACCTTCAGAATCGCTCGTCTTGCCCACCACGAAGCTTTAAACCTCGTCCAAAATTTCATCCTGAAACTGAACGTCACGTTGCCGGAATTCCGCTCCTTCGCCAGTTTATCCACCCCCGACGTTCCTTCTTCCAGCTCACTTGTCCCGTTCGCAGACAACTTCGCCACCACAACTTGACTCGCCTTCGTCTCCAAGGAAAAGGGTTCCGTGAAAGACGACGCAAGCTGGTTATGCTCTCCGTCGAACACAAAGCTCTCTATGCGACCGAAGTCTATCTTCTGTTTCGTATTCGGGTTTTCAACTGTAAGGTTCACGTCCCAGTTGGCCGTGAAAGTCACAGGAGGCGTGGCGTTGAAGTTGGAAACAGAGAAGTTTTTGACGTAAAAGATAGGAAATTCAGGACGCATAACTAGCCACATTATGACGCTAAATGTGCAAATGAACAGAAGCAAGAAAATGACACCCAAAAGCACCCCACGAGCGAAATTTGAAGATTGATAAGTTCTCTGTTGAGATTGGTACAAATGAGGATTGTAGTACGACGCTGGAGGGGCTTGTGCGTAAGAGTAATCGTATCCATGTTGAGGATAGCCCATTGTTGGAGGATAGCCCATTACTTGTGGAGGATAGTCTACGGGGACGCCATGGTTTGGTTCGGCGGGAGGCTGATCGTCGTCGGAGGTTTGACCTGTTTCCTTTCTGGGTTGCTGACTACTGCCTTGGCTCGATTGAGAAGCCATTGTTAATGATTATACGATCTATCCCTCTCCGAATACTCTCTCAGGAGAGAAACATGGAGAGAGATGACGAAGAAACAGAACAAAAAACCTTTTCGTTGGTGATGTAACCAAAGAGCGGAACATTAAAGAAAAATGGTGGGGTAGTTGAACCAAATCGCGTCAAGAGCGGGTGTCATTAGCTAAGTTTAAGCACATGTAGACAGACAGCGTTACATAGGGCTGATTGTGTTTTGTCCCGGCGATGATGTAGTTTGGTTCGAGCTGTGCATGTGTTATTTAAAAGACAGAAGTTCGACAAATACTAAGAAGTAACTATGTCGGATTTTAATGATTATTGTGGTACCTGTACACTAAGTTTCATTATGGGCTTCATAAATTGATGGTAATGAGTAATGACCATGCTTATGATTGTTGTTAACGAAAAAGAAGTTCAAAAAGAAACAACGATGGGATTAGGAAAGGAAAGAGGTAATTTAAACAAATGGAGGTGTTAATAATTGATTATGTCAATTGCCATCCAAATTCATTAACCTATTGACTACGGTTAAAAATTTAGCACTCCTAATTTCACTTAGGCAAAGGATAATTAATAAATTTAAGGTAAAGACATTAGCTTCCATTTAAAAAAAATTTAAATAAATTCTTTAATCTTTAATTTTTAAAAAAACTTTTATTATTTTTATTTTTGAAAAATCTATTATTTAAAATTTTATTTAAAAATAATGACAAAACACAAAAACATTAATATTATACACGAACCAATAAGATGTTACTTACATGATGATTTAATTCAGTTTATAAACTCAAACCAAACTAATTAAACTTGACTCAAACTAATAAATTATTATAATTATATTAAATTATAAATATAAATTAAATTTATTAATAATTTAAGAGTTGATTTAAGTTATTATGCTAGTAATATTTAATTAATCCATGTATAATATTTATGTTACGTATATTTCTTTGTTATTTTAACTAAAATTTAAGAGAAATTTTTTAAAAAATAAAAATTATCAAATTAAAGAATAAGATATTTTTCTAAAGTTTTTTTAAACCACTTTATTTTTTCCATTTCAATTTCCTTTTAGAAAATTGCAACATATTCACGGGAGTCAGATTGGGCAAGTCCTTACAGGGTGTTTGATTGATTGAAATAACCATTCTATTCCTGATATATTCCTAGTAATAGATTATTTCTTTGTTTAGTTGAAGAAAGCATACAAAATATATAATCCAAGGATTTACTTATTTCTTGAGTTTGAGGAATAAGTAAACCTATCACCTCTATTTTTATTTATTCCAAAAATAAGTAAACCTATCATCTTTATTTTTATCTATTCCAAGTGGTTGGGAATAAAATTGAGGACATATTGAACAAAAATGCTCTTAAGGAATCCACATAATTACTTAACTATAATAATAATAATAATAATGATGATGACGATGATGATGTAGTTAGTAGGGACCACTTGGATATTTTGATCTTTTTGTTAGTTATTCCTTTGCCATTTCAAATTTGTCTTCAAACTAAACATTGACATTACATCGTTGTTAGAAATTCTTAAGAATAAATTAAACTAAATAATACTCATTCTATTACATTCCTCATCTATTATATTGCTAAAGAATCACTATTTCATTCCTTATCTATTCCAGCAGGTGAGCCAAATACCTTGTTAGTGTTTGTGCATAAATGGGATTATTGTGAGATTACCAATATTAAGAACTTTATAAAATCTTAGATGTTTGGTAGAAATCGATTTAATTACAACATATAGGCCAATGAAGCTTTTTTTCTTCTTGCAACTTAGTCACCTGAAACAATCTTTCGTTGCTTTAGATTAACAACATGCCGTGTGCAATATATTGCTAGTTCTTTTAATTAGATTGAGATAATGGGTTTTCATCAACAGTCAACTATTTTGATGTACGCCCTCACTAATATAAGTATACACTCACTAATATGGGTAAGTATAAATCTTGGGTAATAAACTTCATGCAATGAATGTTCAAAGTAAAAGATAGTTCTCATTGTTGGATGGAAAGATTTCGAAGTGATGATTACATGAACCAAAGGACAGTTCCCCATACCTAAAATCATAAGAAAGGAATACTCATAAATGTCTTCTATCTTGTCTTCCATCCAAGTTCCTGAAGAAACCCAACCAAAGGGGAGAAGAGTGTTTTTGATGTTTGCTGGCACATCCTTCCACAAGCATTAAATGTAACCCTAAAATGATACAGAAAACAGACGAGGCATCTGTATTCTTCTTCTAACGTTAAAAGGACAATCATAAAATAGTAGACCAGAAGCAAAAGATCACCCTCGAACAGACTTCTATTCATTTGTACACCTTTACCATTCTACGAGGCCCAGGCAACTTGGTTTATGCTTTGATAGACACTTCTTCTCCCAGCCTGCTACTTTCTTAACAAGTTTCAATGCACGAAAGCCAAAGATTATTTCTGTAGATATCTATACTTCTTCTCCTACAACTATTATTCCATTGCTTATATATTAGGCGACTGACTTCACAACAAAATAGACTAGTCATTAAGTTCAATAAGTCCAGTCCTGGGGCAATCCCATCTCTGGAGGGAGAGAGTAATAGCAATCCTCCTGCAGCTTTTTAATAGGCTCCCTCGTTATGTGATTTCTTGGCCGACTAGCTTGTATCTCTTGCCTATTCCCCAACCCTGCCAGTAAAATAATTGTAACAAATGTTAACCAGATAATTTAGATTCAATAATTAGCTATGACAAACTACAACACTTGCTAATCTCCAATTCTCCATATATAAAGTTATAAATATTAGTTTTTTTTTTGGAAGCTAAAAAGAAAACATTAATAGTTATGTTGTTTTTTAGGCATTGCCATCTTCATTTTCTTGGGAACAAAACTTAGTGTACCGCATTATACACTGACAACTACCAAAAAAAGCAATTCAACTTTTGCAGATTTTGTTAACTTTTACCTTTTTACAGCATTGTAATAGGGACAAGCCACAAATAACAATCTGCACACCTATATAGTATGCATGTTGCTCAAAGAGTACTACAAGGATGGCATGGAGGCTTGCTTTAGTGTTAATTTATGTACAAGAACGTCACCTTCTAAAGTAAGTTTCAACTGCTAGTTCCAAGTGAGCAGTAAGGGGCAGTGGAGCAACATCCCACCTAATTTTAGTGTCACAAACCTTAATTTCCAAGTTTTAGAGCATACACAAGTTTACAATGGAACTAATTTCCAAGTTCATTCTACTCCGCTTACAAACAATTATTGCAGGAGAAGGAACGCATGACATTACTAAAATAATGCACCGGACCAATCGAACAGTTAAAAAGCTCCAGGGAGCTCACACAAAATGAAGACTATCATATTCTTTTGAACTAAAAGATCACTCAAACGGAAAAAGAAAGCAAGAAATTAATCACCTTGCTTCTTTCTAACATCACTTGCAGTGGTTGTTGTAGGCTTTACAATACGGGGATGGAACACACCAGTACCTCCAGAATCTCTCACAAAACCAACACTGCCAGACCCAAACCCACGACCCTGACAATGGTTAACTCGGGTTAGGTGTTGGCGACTATGATGTCCCTGGGCCAACCAAGCACTTGTTTCCAGATAGTTAGCAACCTATAAATGTCATCGCATTAACACTACACCACTTAGATCTTCTGTAAAAGCTGCAAAAAAGTAGAAGTATTGAAAGGACAGCCCATATAAAAAGATCACTGAACCCGGTTCACACACACCTGTGGTTGCATTCGGAAGTGGCAAAACGAGTTGGGCCGGGGAAAAAGTGAACCTGTATCGTACCCTACACGCCTTTGACCTAGTTCGGCACTGCCACGACAACGGAAACATCCAGGAGGTGACAGACGGTTCAAAGAGAAGTCACCGAGCTCCGGCTTAACTCGCTGTGAACAGGGAAGAAGAGAAAAAAAAGCTAAAGACCAGTTAAAAAGCCATGCAAGAGTCCCTAGTTTTACATGCCAGAAGCGGTTGGGAAAAATAAATAACCTGCGCAAGATTTGAAGATGGTCTAGGGCGGTGATTTTGAAGGAAAGAAAGGGCAGCAAAATGTCGAACGAGTTGTTCGTCGTTCATGCAAGAGAAAGAACCAATTTTGGAGGGAACTTCACTGATGAAAATATCAGAAGGAAGCCAAAGTTCACCATCATCCAAATTCGGAGGAAACTCAGCCATTAGAGAGCTATAAACCATAGACAAGTAACAAGAACAAAGCAAACGAGAGAGCCTTCTGCACTAGAACAAAGCAAACGAGAGAGCCTTCTGCACTATCAGGTTCTCAGGACTGAAAAAAGAACACAACTTTGGGCGTGAAAGGAATATTGAGAGATGGGATTTGAAGGCCCAGAAGCGGGACTGTTGTTTGCGGATTTGATTTTGATAATCTTTTGCGAGAGAGAGAGAATAGAAGAGAAGAGTGTGTGAAATGAGAAGACTGTTTTGAGTATGGAGGGCTCTGCTTTCAAAATGACGTTACGAAGTTCCTATCTCTGCTTTAAAAAGAAAGCGACGGAGAGAGAGAGATACATCTATAACACGTCGTTTGGCTGAACATGCAATGATGCAAACGTTTCGGTTGCTAATGAATCGTTTGCAAGACTTAATCATTAAGAAATTTATAATCGTAAACTGGTTAATTGACGCGTGCTTAGTATAATTCATTTTGTAAGTCCAGGAATTTGTTTTGAAATTATTAGATTACCCAAAGCAAGTAGATAGCTGCTTTTTGGTGGTAGCTTATCCAAGTCACTATTCCCATAAGAAACTGAAAGTTGTTGATGAAAACGCAAACACGGCCTTAGAGTGATAGGGAGTGTACAGTAGTCACGTGACCGACTCGGTTCCGCGCACAGCCTATCAAGCTTTAATCTATAACCGAGTCCAAGCCGTACCTTTCGCTTCCTCAATCTGTTCACAATGTCGTGGTAGGGCCCGGATACCTCCACTCGCTACTAAAGAGTAAAGACTCAATTAATTCTCCACTAGCGTAAATCCTAAATTGCCTGGTTTATTAAGATAATCTATTTCACACATGTCGGCCGCTGCGCATACTTGGCGGAAAATGGCAACTTAAAGGTCCTTCTCTGGAAGTGGAAGCTGCCAAGAAGATTTGCTAAACACTACGATTAGGTTTCGGATTAGATCGGGCTCGAAAGTGGATCGGTATTAAAGTTCAATAGATTGAGTCCTAATTTTATCAATTTTAAGGCATCTAAGATTCAATTGAATTCAAACTAAACTTGACTAATTATTTTCATTTTAAAATTTAATACATATATATTTTTTATCATTTCTAAATAAAATAACATCATTTTATTTAATATATTTAAATTTCGAATTACGCTAGGCTCAAATAATTTGAACTTAAGTTGAAGCTCAAAAATTTTAAAAAACTAAATTTAATTCAAACTTGGATTAACTTAAATTGATTCAATTGATTTAAGACCGTTCGGGACAAAAGTTATCATCTCTAAGAACAACAATGATGGGGTGCTTTCAAAAGTAAAAGTAAATAAACCCGACAAAAGACATAAGATCTATTTACAACAAAAAAAGAAGTATTGTTAGATTATATTTGTTCAATGGAGTGTCTTAATTCTAAATTTCTTCATTTACGTAGAACATAAAATAATTGTACAATTAAATGTATCTGTGACTTCACTCATGTTTATCTGGGTCTCTCCCTACTCACTCTTATCACCAATAACTTTACCATTGTCACTAGAAAAGCTTATAGCTCTGATACCACTCGGGAACCCTAGCGAAAGTGTTATAAGGATAATAGGAAACTACCGATGATATGATAGAGCAAACATTTATGAGAGCTCTAAGATACACAAAGAAGACTATAGCTAAGACCCCAGGTATGCTAACTGAAACACAAGCTCTTTCTCCTCAATTGACGTCAACTCTCAAGGCCTGTCTCTTAGGGTTCTAAGTTGATCAATCTTCCCCGAATAACTTATAACTCGTATACGATTATAGGTCTGAGACTTTCTGATGCACATGATCCTTATAAAGGTAAGTCCAGAGCATACTTGTATCTCTATGTGACTAAAGTAAACTTATTGAAGACTTAAGCTTTTAGGGGAGAGAGAGATTTTAGAAAGAAGTCATATAGAAATATACAACTTTTATTGATAATACTAGCTTGAATTCAAACTTATAGAAACTTGGTTATAATGGAAGAGATCCTTTGCTTATGTAGGCAAAGGAGATTACAAAAAGACAAATGTCTATGGATAAAAACAAATTCATATCACCTTAAACAAATAAGAATAATTTCATATCAACTATTCTAGATAAGAACCATGTTACATCATATAGTAAATAGATAAGAATGATGTCACATCACAAAAAGACACTTAAACAAACAATTTTAAATAGAGGGACCCACAATCCTAATCATCATCTTTGTTGAATAGATTCTTGTCATGATTGCAGATTTGATTGGGAAACTCCACCTATATTGTCAATATCATCAGCGACTATTCTCCGTCTTTTATTAGGGCTTGCTTCCTTTGTGCATAAATCTTTCAAAATTTTGTGTAGCTTTTCTTCATTGATGATGGGAATATCATCATCTGGATCTTGGACATCCTCAAAGGAGGAGGCCTGAGCCTGAGATGGTCCCACAGTGTCGAAGCCTAAATCTGTTGGGCTGTCTAGGATGTCAAAGTTTGGCATTTAGGATTCTTCAGGAACGAATTCTCCTGGATAAGGTCCAATAGATATAGAGATAATTGGTGGTGCATATTTAGAAAAATGGTTTAGGTCCTTAAGAAAATGCCTAAGGCCCTTAAGGATATTTTCCTTGCATTTTGGCCATTGGGCAGAGGTATGCCAAAAGTAAACCTGATTCTCAGAATATATGGATCCATTATGTGCTGTCTTATATGGTTGATGAAGAACAAAGAAGCATTAGGTGGATTGCTTCTCTAATGAAGTTTCCCATAACTTAAGATTTTCAATAACCTACGAGAGTTGCTTTCTCCATCTCATAAGTGGCTGATACCACTTAAGGAAAGTCCACAAGAGGGAACCTTTATTTTCTTTATCACATAAGTGTTAACGGACTTGTAAGGGAGGAAGAGAGATAGCAAATGCATATAAGGTAAAGAGTGCCCATAAGTACCGTAATGCATTTTCTGAAAGTAGGTCATTAATGAAAAAACACAATGAGATATGGTGCCTGAATGCTAAACAGGGATGGACAATAATGTAATTTTTCTTGGTTGAGGAAGAGGTGGAAGTAATAGAAAAGACTTATCTAGATAATAAAAGCTATCTCATCAATGGTAGTGGGTGTGCTTGTAACAAGAGGAAAGAATTTCTCTATTTTTGTAGTGCTGGGCAAGTCAGTCATTGAAACAATAAGAGGAATATTTCTGGAGGGAGTGATAAGGCTAATAGGCTTTTGATGGCCAAGAGAGGAAATCAACTAGGATGTTCTGGTGGCCTTTGATATGGTAAATTGTGAATTTATAGCGAGAGAACCAATCTTTCCAGTTAAGCAATTGACTCTCTGGCAGAAGCTGTATGTTTAGATATAGTATTTTTAGAAAGGACATATTGTCCATTTCTACTATAAAGAGAAAATGACTAAGGTGGAAGTTAAACTTTTTTATACCTCTTTTAACTGCCATAAGTTGTTCGTAGATTACGTGATAATGCTTTTCCGAGAGTTTAAATTATTCGCTAGCATGTCCACAGTAAAATGCCTTCTATCTTTTCTATTAAAATTGCTCCATAGAAATCTTCACTAGCATCAGTTTGCAAGATTTGTTTTCCTTTGTCAGGAATCTTCAGTAGAGGTGGATGCTGACTAAACTTCTTTAATTGCTTTACTTCCTTTATCTTATCAGGGCCCTATAGTGGTGGTTTTTTCTTCAATAGCTTCGACAGTTGACTAACATATTTTGATACATGAGGGATAAAATCCCTGATATAGTTGACAATTCAGATCTGCTTAACAGTAAGGTTCATCTCTAGGAAGTTTAATAATTCACTGGCTATATGTGGATTAAGCTGGTAGAAACCATCATGAAATTTTATGCCAAACAATTTTGTATGGGTTGAACTAACTTAGCTTTTACGAACTGAGAGCATAATCTCATACTTCTTTGTAAGGTCCAAAAATTGTCACAATAGGGGTTGATGCTCTTGCTAGGTCTGAGAATAAAGCAAGATATCATCAATGTAAATTAAAGCGCTTGATAGTATACCGTCATAGATCCTTATCATGGCTCTTTAATACAATGATTGGGTGACTTTTATCCTAAATGGCATGACTTTTCACTGGTACTGGGCATTAGGAATGTAGAATGTTGTTTTAGGCAAATCCTTTGGGTCAATACCCAATTGTCAAAATCTAACCTTTAAATTAAACTTTGAGAATATTCTGACTTCTTTCAAAAATAACACCTGCGTATTTATCTTGGGCAAAGGAAACTTATCATCTTGAAGAAAATGATATAGAGGCTTGTAATCAATAACTACCCTCTTTTTTTTTCCTCAATTCTTTTACGCTCTTTTGTCCACATAAAAAGCTTGACATGCTCAATTTGATTTGATTTTCTCGATTAGTCCCTTTAAAAGTACAACACATTCCTATTGTGCCATCTTTAAGTCATCTGGATTTATTTCCGAATGAGTGGTCATTTTTGGATTAATGTCCTCATTCTTCTTGAATTGTAATTGGATATAGAATTTTGAGTTATGCTATAATTGATGTGGATGTTTGAATTGGTTATGGATTTCTAGGGAATGTTGTAAGAGTTGATCTATGATGTCTTCATATCCAGTAGGACCATTTTATAGCTAAGATGTTATGATCTTTAGGGTACTGATGAAAATCTTATTTGTAACGAATCCCTTTTGGCAAGATCTGTAACTTTTCTGCTTAGCAATAGACATCCATCCTACTAAGTATATCAGGACTAGGAAGATTATTTCCTAATATTTTTGTCCAAATGATATAACTTAGGAAGAACTTTATCCCAATCCCTCTCATTGTGATAAGGTCTATCTTGAAAGATTTGCCATCAGTTGCAGTAAAGTATCCTTCATATAATTATCATTCTTCCATTGGAAGAATATGTGGTTTTAGTACATGTTTACAAGAGCCTATATCCATGTAACCAATAGCTGGGATTAGTTTATGATACTTCTCTAGAAGCAATGGGAGCTTGATTTATAGTCATATTACTACTGGCTTCCTAGGCTCTAGCTTGAAACAAGATTGTTTCATTGTGTACATTGGTTCGTCATCTTCATCTTCAAGAGAAGAGACTTCATCATTAATAGATGCATAGTCAGGCAGTGCGAACAATGTCTCTTGATCTTCACTAGACTATTATTTAAAAAGAGATTCAATATCCTCATCATCTCTCATAGGCATCATAGTTTCAATGGACTATAGGATTTTTATATCCTTTCTGGACTTTTTGGGCTCCTTTTTGCATAATGACCTAGTTGTCCATAAACTTAACACCAGTTTGACTTTCTAGTTTCAGAAGCACGCCTCTTAAAGAATCCTATTCCCTTTTTCTTCCTTCTATTGAAAGGATGAATTCTTAATTGTTTTCTTCTGAAATGTTTCTCCTTCCTTATGTTGCATGCACATTTCTCCATATATTGGCATTTGATCTTTACGTATGACTTCTTGTGTGGAGTTTGGAAAGTTTAGATAAAGAGCATGGTTATGCAACCTATAAATGATATGATGGTGAAGTGTGACCATGATGGCAGTAGGGTCTTGCTCCATGATGGCAGTAGGGTCTTGCTCAGCTCCAAAAATTTAAATATGGACTTTTAGTCTTCTGGATAGAGTTAGATCATCAAGCTTGATGTTGAAATCCAAAGCAATAGTCATGATGACACTTCCATTGTTGAGAGTGGTCAAGAGGGTGTCGATTAAGGCATTTTGGTAAGATGTGTATGTCATATTAAGGAGAGAAATTCTAGCTATTGCTAGAATTCCTTTTCTTCTATGTAATGTTAAGACCATCCGAATATCACCTACATGGAGACGTGTGTAACCCTAATCTAATCATAATGAGATTGGCTCAGAGCGAAACTCCAACGTTACGTATTGTTCTGTAGAAGGGGATTTTAGGCCACATTGGTCTAATCTAAATCCTTAGATCATTTCTTTAGGTTAAGGTCTATGTATGGAGATTTCTCTGCATATCTTTCTTTAAGACAGTTTCCTTCTCATCTTAAGAAAACTCTCTCCAATAAAATAGAAAATCTTATAGAAATTACTCATTTACTGAAGACACTAAAATCTATGATACCCAACTACCTTTGTTAAGCCCATATAGTCTATATCATAGATTTAGATCTTTTACAAGGAGTATTCGCTCCTTAATCTCCACACATAGACCTCAACTTAAGAAAATTCTCTCTAGTTCATTTCTCTTCATCTCTTTCTTTATGATAGTTTCCCTCTCATCTTAAGAAAACTATCTCCAATAAAATAAAAAACCTTGTAGAAATTGCCCATTTACCTAAAGACACTAAAATTCATGATACCCACCAAACTTTGTTAAGCCCATATAGTCTCTATCATAGATTTATATTTTTTTACAAAGAGTAGCTACTCTTTAATCTCCACACATAAACCTCAACCTAAAGAATTGATCCAAGGATCCAGATTAGACCAATATGGCATAAAATCTACTTCTGCAGAATAATACATAACTCTGGAGTTTCCCTGTCAAGTTTACAATTGTGGTAAGAACCTATCTTATGGGGATAATGATTAGGACTATGGGTCCCTCTATTTAAAATTATTTTTCTAAGTGTCTTTTGTGATGTGACATCATTCTTGTTTGTTTATTACACGATGTGACATCGTTCTTATCTATAATAGTTGATGTTATTCCTATCTGTTTAAGGTGATGTGACTTTGTTCTTATCCATAGATGTTTGTCTTTTTGTAATCTCCATTACCTATATAAGCAAAGCATCTCTTCCATTTTAACCAAGTTTCCATATTTTTGAATTTAATCTAGTATTACCAATAAAAGTTGTGTGTTTCCATATGAATTCTTTTTAAAATCTCTCTTCCCCTTGAAACTTGAATCTTCAATAAGTTTACTTTTTTCACTCAGAGATACAAGTATGCTCTGCACTTGCCTTTGTATAAGGATCCTATGTATCAGAAAGAGTTGGACCTATGATCTTGTCTATGTTATAAGTTACACGGGGAGGATTGATCGGCTTAGATCCCTAAGAGGCAGGTCTTGAGAGTTGTCTGGTTAAGGAGAAAGGGTTTTTATCTCGTCTAGGATATCTGGGATCTTAGCTACAATCTTCTTTGTGTATCTTAAAGCTCTGATAGAGGTCTGCTCTATCATATCATTAGTTGTTTCCTATTATAACACATTCATAAAGGCTAAAGATTGCTCATAAGTACCACAATGCATTTTCTAAGAGCAAACCATTGATGAAAAACACAGTAAGAGATGGTGTCTGAATGTTAAACAGGAATAGACAATATTGTAATTTTTCTTAGTTTAGGAAGATATAGAGGTTAAAAGCCTTATCTGGAAAAGAGAAGCTATCTCTTCAATGGTAGTGGGTGGGCTTGTAATGGAATGAAAGAATTTCTTTGTTTTTACAGTGTTGGGTAGGTCAGTCATTGAATGATTGAAAGGAATATTTTTGGAGGGAGTGATAAGGCTAATATGCTTTCGACGCCGAGAGAGGATATCAACTAGGATGTTTTGATGGCCTTTAATGTGGTTAAATATGAATTTATAGCCAGAGAACCAATCTTTCCAGCAAAGCAATTGGCTCTCTGGAAGAAGTTTTTTGTTTGGATCTAGTATTTTTCGAAATGACATATTTTCCATTGCTACTATAAAGAGATAAGGGCTGAGGTCGAAGTTAAAATTTTCTATACCTCTTTGGACAACCAGAATCTTTTTGTAGATTGCGTGATAATTCTTTTCTTAGGGTTTAAATTGTCCACTAGTATGTCTATAGTAAAACCTCTTTCCTTCTATCTCCTAAAGACACTAAAATCCATAATACCCTGCCACCTTTGTTAATCCCATAAAGTTTATATCTTAGATCCAGATTATTTACATAGAGTATTCACTGTTTAATCTCCACACATAGAGCTTAACCTAAAGAATTGATCTAAGGATCCAGATTAGACCAATGAGGCTTAAAATCCACTTCTGCAAAACAATAACTAACTCTGGAGTTTCCATCTGAGCTACTCTTGTTATGGTTAGATCAGGGTTACACACATTTCCATGTAGGGGCTATTCTGATGGTTTTAACATTACATGGAAGAAAAGAAATTCCATAATCAACTAGAATTTCTCTCCTTAATAAGGAATACACATCTTAATAGAATGTTTAATTGGCACCCTCTTAACCACTTTTAACAGTGGAAGTGTCATCATAACTATTGCTCCAGACTTCAACATCAAGCTTGATGATCCAACTCTACCCACAAAACTAAAAGTCCATATTCAAATTGTTGGATTTGACCAAGCCCCTATTTCTATCATGGCCACACTCCACCATCAGATCATTTACAGATTGCAGAACCATATTCTTAATCTGAACTTTTCAAACTCTATATGAGATGCCCTTTACATGGTAGTAGACAGGTCTTAGAATGAGAACAAAATCATCCAGATTCCATTACAATCAACATCATAACAATTAGTAGAGTTAATGCCTATGGAGTGGATCAAGAATTACAAAAAAAAAAAATTCATACTCCTCATCAGTGCTCTAATCATACTATCAGTCTTCCAATTTTGAAAAGTTTGAAAGATGGAATGGTAAAATTCGTTTTTAGCAAGCCTAGAGAAGAACATCCAAAATCATCCATAGCCTCTTCTAGCCTAATGATGATGATTAGTCCAACCTTTTCTCATGAAGAAGGTGTTAGTAGTCCTCCAATCCATTTTGTCCACCCCGATGGACATGCGGTGTATGTTAGCCTTGTCAATGGCAATTTCATCTAGAATGTAGATTCATCGATGTGTAATTTAGATTGTGAATTTTAATGGATGACGATTCTAATAATGATGACGAAGTTTATGTCCATCGATGGCAAGAAGAGCCTAATAAAAAGTCAAAATCTAAGTGCCAACCATAAAAAAAGATCCAACTTAAGCATGATGAAGATGATGACTTGAGACCTTAGATTGGTCTCCAGAATCCTAAGCCTAGACCAAAGTATTGCTCTGAATTATTGAGAACAGTCAAAAAAGAACACTTGATCTAACCAAGATGCTATGTGCGCATAATTTCTTAAATCCCTAAGGAGATCCCCAGACCATTACGTTATATGATTATGAGATCATATGAAGATGATTTTCCATCTTTAGAAGCCCAAACTAATAAAACCACTGAAGTATTTGTAAGGCCATACTCAAAATCCATAGGTATCAATCCACATGGCAATCATGTAACTGTTTCTCTTATAGAGGAAGTACCAAATTGATAGACACAAAATGTTGTGGCACAAGACAATGTTCTTCACATAATTTATTCAAAGCTTGATGGTCTATCCCAACAGACATAAGGACTAAATTTAAAAGTTAATATTATATCTCTTCAAGTATGACAATTACATCAAGATTACTCAATCAAGCTTCTTAAGAAGATATATTGGCCAACATTATTGCGGATCAAATTTCTTTAAGAAGGAAAGAGAACTTCAAGAAGTTCGAGAAGAACTCAAAAGAATTGAGTTAGATATAGGTAAATAACAATACAGAGCTATATGTGAACCATACCCCTCGACATTTCTAGTTGTATAACCTATCTATAACATTCTATCATATCCTGATGCTACTGACTACAGAAAAGTCTTCAAAATATCTTATCCGTTGTTCAGACAAATCTTTGTAAAACCATCAAAACCTTCTAAGCCAAACTCGTTAGTAAAAGACATTCCATCCACTTCTAAACCTTTACATAACCATGCACCACTAACTTCTCCACCAAAAGAAAGACCTTCCCTAAACACAGTAAAAGAACATATGCCCAACAAAGTATTCATAACTACCCTTCAATCAGTTCTAGATAGCACTGAAAGTCACACAGTACTAAATAGCTTTGATAATCACACTAATAGCCAAGACTCTGATTCTTTTATAGAAAAATAAAAAAGCTCAAAATAGCTTGCAGATCTCACTCAGATATTGTAAATGATGACGGTTATTCCATACTCTTCTCAACCATATACAAAAGTTGAACCAAAGGTTAACAATGCTGAGTTAATGACTAAACCAATAAGACCACAAGTAACTCCTATCTGTAAAACTACTTCAGGTCTATGGTTCACTTTTGATGATGTCACACTAACAAAATGGAGAGATCAAATGCATGAATTCAATGTTTGGATAAATCTCCAAATGATAAGGCTAGATATGCCTCTTAAAGACATCTTGACAGAATTTGTCTCTAGAATGACAGGAGCTTTAAGAGAATGGTTTCAAAGACTTGGTGAATATGGACGTATGCAAGTCTTACAATTGCCAGAAGCCAGTTCCTTATTAGGAATGATCCATAAAGAAGTCATTGGAGATTTCCAATTTATTGATTGATAAAGCAGACATGAGTACTGTGAAATGAAGTACTACTCTATGAATAGGAAACATTTACAGGAGCATTTTCGAAGAAGAATGTCTGAAAAATATTATATGCTTAATGGCTTCAGTAGTGTCAATCTTTGATAAACATTCATTGTTTCCCTTCTTGATGAGTCGGAGCACAAATTACAATGAACAACTGAAATCTCTCTCGGTGAAATCTACCAATTAGCTTTGGTGACTCTAGAAAAATTATATGAACAACATAAGTTCTTCAAAGCTATGTTAAAAAGTGGACCTTAACTCAAACAACTGTACAAAAAGCTGTACTTAAAGATTAAATGCAAAAACACAGAGAAATGTGAATGCAAAACAAAGAAGGAGAAGCTTTTTGAAAGAAAACCGTTAAGAATTCATCCTTTCAATAAAAGGAAGAAAAAGAGAATAAGATTCTTTAAACAACGCGCTTCTGAAACTAGAAAATTATATCAGTGTTATATTTGTGGACAATTAGGTCATTGTGCGAAAAGGTGCCCAAAATGTCCAAAAAGGATATGAACATTCTACAGTCTATTAAAGCTATGATGCCCATAAGAGATGACAAGGAATTTGAATCTCTTTTTAAAGAACAGTTTATTGAAGATGATGAGACACTGTTCACACTACTTGATTATGAATCTATTGATGATAAAGCATCTTCTCTTGAAGAAGAAGATGACGAACAAATGTACATGATGAAACATTTGTTAAGCTTTTTATGTGGAGAAAAGAGCATA
>JAOQMM010000009.1:8154884-8171309 GCA_027563515.1 Erythroxylum platyclados | reverse complement strand
ATTTACTCAATTTTAATCATTTAATTCCACATCTAATCATGCTAATTCCGATTGGGGTATGTTTAGGGATGTTACAATAAAGGTTATTAAAATAAATCGACCTAAAAAGTTAAAATTAAATCAGAAAGTTGGTTAGTTTAAGGTTTTCACGGTTGAAACAATTTAATGTTTATATCTTTAGTACATTATGTTTGTATATATATTACATTTTATATTCATTTTGTGTGTTTGATGAGACCATTAAAAATTAAATCCCTTATTAAACTATTTAGTATATGTTTAAAATATGATCATTCTATCTATTGTTAGAATAATAAATCAAAATTTTATTTATTATTTAATTTGTTGAACATACTTAAGACCACTTTAGCATTGTGAATGTTGAAAAACTTTAATGAGAATGATATGGTGAAATTCAAAATTTCTCATTTATTTGTATGGAATGAGATTCCATAGTAAGTACCTCCACATCTGAATTTCATATTAGTATGGGTTTGTGTAATGAGAAAAATATAATATGAGGTATTATACGATACAATATTTATTTTTCTGTTATGTCTAGTGCAACAGCTTGCCTTGAATAATTCTAATTAAATAAATTATAATGATTCTATATTAGATATGGAATAGTAAAAATTTTAAAAAGTCAAAGTTAATGATTTTAGTACGTGATGCTTAATTAAAGCATTTATTATCCAATAATTTTAGAAGTAAATTTGACAATAGAAAGTTATAATATATCTAAAAGCTTGGATATCATCTTTAAAAGCCCTTAAATAAAATATTTGTTTCAATGCATACTTATAAATTAATGGTTTTTAAGATAAGTAGTTGGAGTAAAATGAAGTTTGAAAAAGATTCAATCTCATAATAGTACATCCAAATATAACTAATGCCTTTGTTGATGTACTTGATGTATAGTTGAAAGGTTATGAGATGTTGAAATATTCATTTTTGAAAGGTTATGAGATGTTGAAATATTCATTTTCATGATGAAATCAAAGAGTTTTTTTCCATGGAAATGATCGTGAAATTATAATGTCTACCAGAAGATTAGTGAGAGTATTATTGTCTTCTTCAGTGGGAGTATTTAGAGGCATACTATTTATAAAGAATAACAATTCATATTTACAACTGTTGGAGATATCATAGTCTAATACAACTCTTATTGGATATGAAAAATTAACAACTCATTTCTAGGAATTAGATATATAGATATAGATGTAAAAGTTGTTTACCTAATCTAATCCAAGTATGTAGAGAATATATTAAAGATGTTTAGTACTTCAGATATCTAAAACTTATGAAGTAGTAAAGATATTTATTATTTTATGTATGAGTTGATATTTGAGTTCAAGATCATATGAATATTTTTAGTTTGACAAAAGTACTTCCTAGTTAAGATATATTTTACTTGGAATAATATTATTTTGAGTTGGAAAGATTCCAATGTAGCATCTATTACTAATCAAGCCATATTATATTTTTCATTTAGTGGAAATGATTATTTGAATCAAGAAGCTCTTAATGAACTTGATATAGTTCATTGCATTGTTAAAATAGTAATGCATTATAAAACATTATAGTCATTAGGTATGTAATAGATATTATATCTTATTAATGATCTAATTATGTATTGATGTATTCTCTTTTTATTATAACGACAATTAAGATGAAATGGAATAAGATGCTTAAGTGATTGACTTAGTCTATGTCGAAGACTATTGGTTTATGTCTTACAGCCAATCGGTTAATTATAGTTTCTGTGTCAAAATTATTTATAGAAATTATTTATCTTGTACATATTTGTTTAATTAATTGATGTATAAATAAAGTTGTTAGGATAAATGTACATTGTAAAAGAAACTATGATGAGAACATATTTATAAGATTCATATTGTACTTAGTATTATTCCTAAATTATTCCAGGTTATTTTTCTATTGAGATTGGACATTAATAGAGCATAGACACAAACACGCATGCCGTTTCTTCCTAATGAAGGGAGTAGTCGATCTCATAAACTAAAGTATGAAGATACTTAAACAAACTTGTAAGTATTTATTAGAGAACAATTCACTAAACTAATCAATATAAGAATTACATTTAGAATATTACATGTATGTTTATTGAAATTTTTATTATGATAATTGTATAAGTGATCCTTTGATTTGAGATCTCCAAACTATATAGGAATTATTATGTTTTGATATTACTAATGATCAATCTTAATCAAGGGTAGCTCAAATGGTAGTCATTGGATATATCGTGAATCACATAGAGATAGTTTAGTGATTAATGTAGGATTCATTACTCTAAACTGATTAGGGAGAATATTCTATTGTTCTCAATTAGTATAAATTCGAAAAACCAATGGCCAAGGTGGAATGTCATAATATGTTATTTGGTTATGTTAATTGGAATTATCTCTTTTATTTTGGCTATATTTTAGTGCTTAAATGGGAAAATTAATATTTGTTTTATTTTAGGAGGTGACAAGTGGAGGTTGCATCACATTGGAGCCCTATTAGTCAAAATCACAAATTTTGGAAAAAGTGGATAGATTACTACAGTGGATAAGGTGAGATTACGCCTAATGCCAAATTCACTTCTAAAGTTTGAATTCAATTAGGAAACTTATTTCCATCCTTATTATGTAGGAATTTATATTTTTTTAAATCTTTGCAAGATAGAAAAAGACTAGGTTTTAAGGAGGAGTCAAAGAGAAAAACACGTCCAAACATTTCTAAACATTATTATCTTTTGTTTCTTTGTAGTTTTGCCTCAATCTTTCATCTTTTCTCCTAGTTTTGGTGGTGGATAAATCCATGAGTGACTAAATTCGAATATTCTGATTTTAAGGGATTCAAAACTCTAATTGTCACCTTGTGAGGTTTTGTTCTAAACTTAGATTCATTTTTTAATTAAAGTATTTCTTATTTTGTGTTCTTATATTTCATTAATAATTAATATTAATTAATCTGACTAATGTTGATTATTCCATAACTAACTATGAATTCAATGATTCGTAATCATCATGAAGGATTTGAATAAGTAGCAAATAGGTTATTTATGAAGTTGCATACTTAATTTATGAGAAACAAAAAAACTAAATTGAATAGTTGTAGTTATCTCAATTATTTAATTTAGGGTTTAGTATTTTTTAGTAAGCTTATTGCTATCATTCAATTGATATGAAATGCTATCATACCTAATCAATAAATGTTACGTTTGGTTTAAATGTTGGGTTTGAACCAATTAATGTCAAAAAATTTGGGACTCATTATGACTATCCTAATATGTTTTATATTAACTGCTTGAATTATAAAAATTATTCTTCTTAGACCAATGCTCAATGTTACAATTGGATGGGATATTTCCTTTGAAATGGAATGAAGTACCATTAAATTTCTCACTTTTATACTTTGCTGTTAGTTCTCTTAAGATTTGAACTTGTTTTGTGAAAGGAAAGAAAGCAAGGAAAAGGTCATGAACCTCTAGAAGTGAAAGTTGAGATAGACTTAACGATTGGTGAAGTGAAAGTTGAGATAGACTTAATGATTTTAATTTCTAAGAAGTTGAAGAAAAGATGACAAATCCTAATACTAGAACATTAAGGGAGTTAGCAGCACCAAATTTGAATCAACAACCCTTACACATACAATTTCCAAATGTTGAGTTAGATTTCAAATTAAAATATGGTTTGATTTAATTATTCCCTATTTTTATTATTTTGTAGGTGAAGATCCACACAAACACTTGAAGGAATTTCATCTTGTTTGCTCTATAATGAAGCCACAAGGGATGAAATAAGAACAAATTAATCTTAGCCTTCCCATTCTCATTGAGAGATAAGGTAAATGATTGGTTATATTATCTTCCTTCTGAATCAGTGACAACATGAAGTGAGATGAAAAGATTGTTTATAGAGAAGTTCTTTCTAGCATCATGAGCAACCAATATCATAAAGGAGATATGTGGGATAAGACAATTCACTGAAGAAACATTGTATGAATATTGGGAGACGTATAAGGAGTTATGTGCTAGCTACCTATACCATTAGATTCCTGAGCAACTTTTGATTCAATACTTTTAGAAAGGGCTATTTCCAATGGATAGGAGTATGGTAGATGTAGCTAGTGGATGAGTTTTGGTAAATAAAACACCTAAAGTGGGCATACAATTAATATCAATCATGGTTGAAAATTCTCAACAGTTTGGGAAAAGGATATATGGAGCTATTAAGCACATGAATAAGGTAAGTAATACGAACCTTAGGGATAAAATTTCAGATTTAACTGCTCCAGTTCGTAAATGGCTGTAGGTCAATTGCAATAGACATTAGTGTGCGAAATATGCTCATTCTCTGGACATCCTACAGATAACTACCTTACATAGCAACAAGACTCCCTTCAAGAAGCTAACACAATAGGGAGATTTCCTAGTCAACCTTAATGAAAATATGACTCTAATTCCAATCATTATAATTTGGGATGGAGGGATCATCCAAATTTTAGCTATCAAAAACAAGGAGGGAAACAAAGATACCAACCTCACAATTTCAATAGACAACCTAAATTTAAATCTTTAAATTCACATATATCTTTAGATGGAATTGTTAAGGAACTTGCTACTAATACTTAACAATTCCAACATGAAACAAGAACAAGCGTTTAGAACTTAAGAAATTAGATCACTCAATTTGCCACCTTAGTTAGTAAATTGGAAGTGTAAGCATCGAGAAAATTACCTTCATAAATTGTGGTGAATCCTAAGGAAAATGTAAGTGCAATGACGATGAGAAGTGAGAAGGAAATTTAATCTAGATCTTTCTTACTGATGGAGGTAAAAAAGCATGAAGAATGACTGAATAAAGATGACCCTCCAATGCAAGAATTGATAAAGGTAAAAGATGATTTTTCTTTATCGGCATAAACTCATGCATGTTTACCTCCTTTCCCTTACAGGTTGAATAAATCAAAAGAAGAGGAATATGAAAAAGAGATCTTAGAGACCTTTAGAAAGGTAGAAATCGATATACCACTTCTAAAAGCCATCAAACAAATTCTGAAATATGCAAAGTTCTTAAAAGAACTATGCAAAAATAAAAAGGAAGCTAAATGATAAGGAGAGAATAATTTTGGATAAGAATGTTTCAGCTATGATAAATAGGAAATTATAAAAAAATGCAAAGATCTAAGTATGATTACACTTTTGTGTGTCATTCGAGATAAGAAAATTGAGCGTGCCATGTTAAAATTAGGTGCATCTATTAATATCGTGCCATTATCAATGTACCAAGCCTTAAATCTAAATTTTTTGTAACAAACTAATGTGATTATTCAGCTAGTTGATCATTCTTATGTGCATCCTATTGGTGTTATAGATGATGTTTTAGTCCAATTTAACGGTTTGGTATTTCTAATGGACTTTTACATCTTGAAAATGGATGGAGATAGTGTTGAACATTCAGCTTCGATTTTGTTGGAAAGGCCGTTTATTAAGATGACCAAGACAAAAAATTGATGTGAATGAGGGTAATCTTTTCATTGAGTCTGATAGAAAGATAGTAAAGTTCAATATTTTTGAAGCACTAAAGCACCCAAATGATTTTCACTTTGTTTATAAGATGGATATTATGGATTCAATTGTGTAGGAATATTTTAAAAGAAGAAAATGTTGATGATTAGTCAGAGTTTAATGTTAAACTAGAACTGAACATGCAAGTTGATTAAACTTGTGAAGTTATAGAATCATTATCAGTGATGCTAATAGATTCAAAAACTTTAAATGTTGAAATTACTGTAACTCACAAGGAAATGTTTCCTTCATTTTTGCAGGCTTCAAAGATAAAATTAAAGGCCTTACCTAATCACTTAAAGTATGTCTATTTGGGTGAAGGAGGTCCATTACTTTTGATCATCTACAACAAGTTGACTACGGGGCAAGAGGAAAGGCTAGTAACACTTCTAAAGGAGTTCAAAACTGTAATTAATTGGACTTTAGCTGATATAAAAGGCATAGGTCCTGTAATTTGCATGCATAAGATTATTTTAGAAGAGAAAGCTAAGCCAATAAGGGAATCCTAAAGAAGACTTAATCCAACAATGAAAGATATGTTAATGAAAGAGATTATAAAACTTTTCGATGCATGTATAATCCATCCAATCTCGAATAGTGAATGAGTTAGTCCAATGCATATTGTGCTAGAGAAAACTGGGATGACAGTGATATGAAACCAAAATGATGAGTTAGTGCTAATGAGGGTACAGAATGGGTGGCGAATATGTATAGACTTTAGGAAGCTTAACTTAGCCACTAAAAAGTACCATTTCCATTACTCTTTGTAGATCAAACATTAGAAAGACTTGTAGGTAAATCATGTTTTTTCTTTTTGGATGGATTTTCATGTTACTACCAAATAGTAATTGCTCAAGAAGACTAAGAAAAGACTACCTTTACATGCCCTTTTTGAACATATATCTTCAGGTGAATGCCCTTTGTTCTTTGTACTTCTTTAGGTATATTTCAAAGATGCATGATGATTATATTTTTTGAGTATATTGAGAATTACATTGAGGTATTTATGGATGATTCACTACTTATGGAGATTCATTTGATGATAGTTTAACTCATTTCTAAGGTTCTTAAAATATGCATGAAATGAATTTGGTGTTGAATTATGAAAAATGTCATTTTATGGTTGATCAAGGCATCGTTTTAGGACATGTGATTTCATCCAAGGCATGGAAGTAGATAGAGGAAATGTGGATTCAATTGTCAACTTACCTTATCCTACAAATGTTAGGGAAGTTTGATCTTTTCTTGGACATGTAGGATTTTATCACAGTTTTATTAAAGACTTTTCCAAGATTACGATACTATTATCAAAGTTGCTGCAAAAAGATGTTCCATTTGAATTTAGAAAGGACTATCTAGAAGTTTTTGACAAAGTCAAGGCATTATTGACAAGTGCATCTAATATTTAGCCACCAAATTAAGATCTACCATTTGAGAGCATGTGCAATGCTAGCAATTATGCAGTGGGAGCTATTTTAGGTTAAAAGATTGGGAAACAAAGTCATGTTATCTATTATGCTTCAAAACATTGGATGTTGCAGAATGTAATTATTATACAACTGAGAAAGAGCCTTTAGCAATTGTTTTTGGTTTAGATAAATTTAGATCTTATTTACTTGGCTATAAAGTTATTGTGTAATTTTGACCATATATCATTAAAATACCTTTTTGTAAAGACGGAGTCTAAACCGAGGTTGATAAGGTGGATTTTACTAATTCAGGAGTTTGATTTAACAATAAGGGATCGAAAAGGAAAAAAACATTCAGTAGCAGACCTTCTGAGTAGGTTGCTAAGGGATGAAGATATTTTACCTATTCCTGAAACTTTTTTTGATGAGCAATTGTTCTAAATCAAAGGTATGATTTCATGGTCCGTAGATCTTGTTAATTATTTAGTTAAAGAAACTTGACCTAATTGCATTAGTAAGTCTAGGAAAGAAAAGATAAGGAATGAGGCAAAATATTAGGTTTGGGATGAACCATACTTGTGGAACTTTTACTTTGATCAAATTAATAGATGTTGTGTGCCAAATGATGAAGATCGTTCTGTCTTAGCTTTTTATCACAATTATGCATGAGGTGGTTACTTTGTTCCTAAACGAACAACTAGAAAAGTTTTGGAATGTAGTTTGCATTGGGAGACTTTGTTTAGAGATGTTTATGTGTTTTTTAGAAGTTGTGATAGATGCTAAAAGATATGTACGTTAGCTCATAGCAATGAGATTCCTCCAACCCTAATTCTTATAGTTGAGATATTTGATGTATAGCGTATTGAACTTATAGGCCTTTTTCTTTTATCTCATGGTTTTCTTATGTACTTTTGGTTGTTGATTATGTTTCGAAGTGGGTGGTAGCAAAAGCCACCAAGACTAATGCTTCTACAACTATAATAACTTTTATAAAGTCTAATATTTTTAATATATTTGGAGTTCCACAAGCCATTATTAGTGATCAGGGAAGCTATTTTTGCATCAAAGTAGTGGCAGCTTTGTTTAAAAAGTATGAAGTACATCATCAAGTAGCCATCGTATACTGTCCATAAACAAATGGTTAAGTAAAAGTATCAAAATAGAGAAGTGAAATCTATTTTGAAAAAGACGGTAAATCCTGTATGAAAGGATTAGAGTTTATGTTTAGAAAATGCTTTTTGGGCATATTGTACAACCTACAAAACACTAATAGGAATGTCTCCGTTTCGATTATTTTTTGATAAAGCTTGTCTTTACTAGTGGAGATTAAAAATAATGCTTATTGGGTATTGCAATGTTGTAATATAGATTTGCCAGAAGCTGAGGAGGCAAGGAAATTGAAATTGCAAGAGTTAGAGGTACTAAGGTTGGATGCTTATGAGAATTTGAGAATGTACAAAGAGAAAAAAATTGTTCCATGATAATATGATCTTAGCGAAGCAAATTAAGGTGGGACAAAAAACGTTATTATATAATTCTCGACTAAAGCTTATTTTGGGTAAGTTATGTTTTAGATGGCTTGGTCCTTTTGTTGTCACTAATGTATTCCCTTATGGTGTAGTGGAAATAAAAAGTTTAGTTACTGGAAAGATTTTTGACATTAACGAAAAAATATTGAAACCATTTTATAAGGAGATGACAGTTTTAAGTATGCTGGATACTGATTTAGCACTTTCCTAATACGTAAAGGTTTAAGAAGAAAAAGCCCCATAGAGGATAACAACGTTAAACAATTATGTTTTTTAGGAGGTAACCCAAAATATGATAATTTTTATTAGCTCTGTTTCAGTTATATATAGTTTTTATTTGTTTTCCTTTGAGTAGTTAGTTTATTGGTATAAGGGGAGATTCTAGATTACTAAAATTCATAAGGCGTGATCATACCTTACATAACTCAGGTTAAGGTAGCAGTCATCCAAAATTCCAAAATACTAAAACTCATAAGGCGGGATAATACCTTATGAGATTTAGCTTTCTGTAAGGGAACCCCTAAAATTCCAGAATACTAACATTCGTAAGACATGATCACGCCTTATACATATTAGTAGTCTGTTTGGTTTTAAAGAAATTTGTAATTTTAATAAATAAATACAAAATAATAAGAAATAAAAAATAATTCATTAAATAATAAAAAGATATAAATATTTTTAAATTAAATAAAATAATTTTAAAAAGAGAAAATAACCTAATTTATTTTGTTTTGTTTTCCTTTTCAACTCCAACACTGCACACTAGTCACACCACATAGTAGTCCCAAGTATAAGCACACTATCACGTCACTACTCCAACCCAGCAACGTCAGCGCCCACAATACACCCAACAGACGCAGACGTTCACAACCACATCTCCACATAAACAGGTGCACCACAGTAGGAAACATAGTAGGCCAGTCGCACCAAAGTATACCTAGCATCCCAATTACAACATACCAGACACAACATACGCTCCAATCCACCTAATAATCGCACTACAATGTACCATTAACAACCACATGCGACCAACTCAGTAGCCAGTTTTAGTGCATCACACACTCCATATTACTACACCAACACAACAAAACCCACGTCGCACCAAGCCGTTCAATACACTCAACAATTGCACTACAATGCACCACCATGCCCATTGATGCAACAAGAAATTAAGCTCTCCACCAGTATTGTATTGATATCTTATTTATTTATTTTATTTATTTCTTAATTTTTATTAAATAGTTTTAATTGCTCATATTTTAATTTTAATTTTAATTTTAATCTTAGTTATTATCAGGCTGTTTTAATCACTTTTAGGATTATTTTTCTTATTTATAATTGTCATAATTATGGGACATTCAAAAGATACTAATTGGACAACAACAAAAGGCAAGTTTAAGGTGAATCCAACTGCATAAAATTGATTTGACACTGGACCTACATCCTTTAAAAATTTTGAATAATTTGGCACCTACATAAAAGCCTCAACAAGGGGTAAGATAATATGGACCTTTTTGAAAGTTAAAGGAACTTACCAGACTGCTCATCCATTCGATCTTTATTCACTTTGGAAGGATAAGGAATGATAGGATAAAATTCCTTGACTTTTTGAAGGTTCCCTTCACTTTTAGCTTTCTCTTGACCCTTGATGTTAATCTCTTTCTTCTCTTAGGTTTTCCTCGTGTAGCTCTTTTCCATTTCTAAAGGTGATTGTCTTTACACATTCTTTAGATTTATCACTGTGGTACTAGGCAATCTTTTAAAAATTAACTTTACAAGCTAAACGATTTGAGTTTCCAAGTTACGTATAAAAGCCTTTGGATAATGACCTCTCTTTGGATTGAAATCTTACCTCTAAATGTTGAAGAATTTAGGCATGTTGTCCTTCAAGATCAATTTGTTTCTTTAGGTAGGTGTTCCTAGAATCCTAGTGGAGGGTTGTTCCTTGGCTCCCCTTCATTCCCTTTAAGAAACCATCCCAGATTGTATGTATTGCTATATAGATTATTCTGAGCCCTAGGAACATTCCCAATATAATCCATATGCTTGGATTGTAATGCTTGATAGTCTTGACCTAGATGTACTAGCTCGCACACCTCACACTCTATAACTTGCAATAGTTAATAATTCATCGTTAATCTATTAATCTTCCTAGTTAGTACTTCAACCAAGTTTGCCAATGCTTTAATTGCATCTACATCATATACTCCTGCTGGCTTACTAAGCTTTGCTAAAGAAAAGCACCAATAGGAATTATTCATCACCATGTCTTCAATGAGGTTGTAAACTACTTCTAGACATTTTATTATTCAGAGTACCCCTAACTACTACATCTATCATCTACCTTGTTATTTAATTGAGCCCAATGTAGAAGGTTTGTATTTGCATCTATAATGGTAAACCATGATTTGGATATATCTCACTGAATCTCTCTTGTACGTCATATAATGTCTCTAAGTCAGCCTAGGAGTAGGAGGATATGTCCTTCCTCAGTTTAGCACTCTTAGCTCACAAGAAGTTCTTCAAAAGAAACTTCTCTATTACTTGGTCCTAAATGGTAAGTCATGACCTATGCAGAGGGTTTAACCATTTCTTTGCCCTACCTCTCAATGAGAACGAGAATAGTCTTAATTTAATTGCATCATCATTGGCACCACTTACCATAAAGGCAACACAAATCTCTAAAAAGTCTGTGATATGTGCGTTGGGGTCTTTATCTCATAGCCTATCAAATTGGATAGAGTGTTGCACCATCTGAATAATACTAAATTCAATCTAAAAGTTATTAGCATCAACAATCGATCTCACAATGTTAGACTCTATTCTCGTCAAGTTTGATCTAGCATAATCAAACAAAGTCTTTAGTTGGTTAACCATAGTTCCTAATTCTTCAGTATCAATTTGACCTTCCAAGTCTTCTATCTATCATTCTAACTTGAACTCTTTAAATAAGGTTATTTAGAGTTTTTTACAAGTTTTCCTCTCTATCTTTAGATCTCCATCAACTAGGTGTGATTGATTCCCTTAGGTTATAAACTAACCCTAAGACCTATAGAAGTAATAAAACCAAATAGTCAATAAAATAAGTAAAAAATTAAAAACAAAAAATAAAAGAAATAAAAACAAGTAATAATGACAAAAACTTGATTGATATAATTTTAAACTATAAGTGTGCGGTGAAGTTATAGCTAGCACTAGCAAGTACTAGCTGATCCCATGAGTATTATAAGTACTAGCAATAGCCTCTTTTTATTATCTAACCATTAAATGAGATTATTATTTAATTTAAAACTAAACTAAACTTGAACTCAACACAATAATGAATCAAGATAAATATAACACAAAGATTCATCCAATATCAAATAACTAGTACCTAGGTAATGAATCGCCTTAACATGTCTTAAGTTTTAACTCTTTATCAGGCTATTCAATTATTGATCTTTGGACTGAGGAACTTCCTATCTTATGTTAATATCTTTCTTAAGATTATTTAAAATAGATTCTTAGTTGATTAACCGAAACCTCTTTCTAGTTAAAACCCCTAAGATTACATTACTCGATTGTGAATTTCTCAATTAGTTTTAACCTTAATCTAGAGGATTTATATTGACTGATCTTTAGATTTGCATGCAACTCCTTCCAATTATGATAGATCCATTCATACAAGTGAATTTCTCAATCTCAATCATATGAAAACAAATATTGAATTGATATCCCAATATAAATGCATAATTGAATCTTAATGAATCAATTAATTAAATTGCATTAAGTAAAAGATCAAATCATAACATTCATCCCAACTTAAGGTTCATCATACCTAGGCACTAAATAAACATATCTCCTAACATAGGAAAAAAATCAAAAAGTTAAAAGAATAATCAATAACAAAAGAATCCATAGATATGTATATCTCCCTTTTCTCTAATAAAATCCCTTTGAATCATTGATGAATGGTTGCTCTCTATCAGATCTCTTAAAGTAACCTTTGCATTTTCATCATCCTAGGTTCATAATTGTGTCTCCAAATTTAATTTTGGCGATAACTTCTAGCTCTAGTCACTTCTTTTTCATCTCCTCTTCATAATTGCCTTTTATTTTCGAAAGTATTTTTGGATTATACACGATCAATCATACAATCATATGAGTTAAAAACACTTAAATATCGTGATTTTATAGTTCTCAATAGCTTATACAGGCATAGGACATGGTTGTGTATGTTACTTACATAGGCATGTATCTCTACATGGACAAAAGTATCATTTTCATAACTTTACACGTTTATAATCCCTTACACACTCCCTTTACACGACCATGTATGTTAATCATATGGGTGTATATCTTCACACAAGCATGTCTCTAAAATAGCTCCACTTTTTTTTGTTTTATATCACAATTTCCCCAGAATTCTCCTCCTTTTGATCCATGATGGCAGTTAAGACCTAAAACACAGTTAAAACAAAATAAGTACCAAAATTTGTAAAAATATTTAATGACAAGCAAAAGTATAAAAACATAGTACATTAATCGCTTATTTAAAGTGACAGCCTACCCTCAAAAGCTAAAGGTGATGAGTAAAATCATCACTGACCAGTTAATCCATTTAGAGATGATTCTTTTATAGTCCAGGCTAACCATCTTTGTCTCCTTTATTTATGCTTCAAATCATACCTTTCAAAAAACCACATGATAGAATAAGCTACATGATATTCACCAAAGTATTTAAGCTCTTTGGTTAGTGATGGGTGATTTTAATTATGTCCTAAGCCACTAGAAGTTGAAGAGAATAGTTTATACAAGAAACCATTTAGATAAGTTGGCTAAATGTGCCCAAAAATTGAGCTAAATGATCTAAGTTTTAAAGGTAACCTATTTACTTAGAGCAATAAATAACAAAATTCTTAGTTTTTAAGAAAGAAACTAGATAGAGCCAAAGAGAAGCAAACCATTTACCTCTAGTATTAGGCTCATCATCTACGATCATGATCTTGTGTAACAACCCAACCCACGACCCGCTTGTGATATTGTCCGCTTTGAGCTCGCCCCTCACGGTTTTAAAACGCGTCACAAGGGAGAGATATCCATACCCTTATAAGGCATGCTTCGTTCTCCTCTCCGACCGATGTGGGATTTCACAATCCACCCCCTTAGGGCCTAGCGTCCTCGCTGGCACACTCGACTCGGATACTGGCTCTGATACCACTTGTAACAGCGCAGCTCACGACCTTCTTGTGATATTGTCCGCTTTGAGCTCGCCCCTCATGGTTTTAAAACGCGTCACAAGGGAGACGTATCCACACCCTTATAAGACATGCTTCGTTCTCCTCTTTAGCCGATATGGGATTTCACAGCTTGCGTCTTACTAGTTGTCATACAGGCCTTTTTACACGTAATAGAATTGAAAATTTATTAAAGTACTTGTGTCATAATTAAAGCTACCAAAGTCTAACCCAATCTTCATTCATAATTATTAACCAACAATTCTTTTAGTTTTCAAATGCCTCAAACACACTTATATGTAAATATTTCACTCAATCTTAATATGAAGGTATTTAACATAATTCAATCAAAAGAATAAACAAGAGAGAGATATGATAAACTTAACCTTTTATTAAACTATTCGCACAATAAACAACTTAAAGGACTCAAGATTCCAAGGACTTAAGATACTAATTCTTCAAAGCACTCTACAATAATCTCTTAAGACCTTTTTACTTAAAAATCTTTAGAATGAAGCTTTTTCGCAAGGCTGTCAAACTCTCTCTAAACAGAAGATTAAATTCAATGCCTTATAAAATGAACAACTTAGGATGCTTATATATAGGCTTACCAAAAATTAAGGGCCGAATAAGCTAACCTATCCACTTTCACCACTAACCCACTAAGGTTAATGTGGAGTCACCACTTCTTCTACTGATTTCACTAAGTTAATAGAGAGTTACACTATTTAGGTCATTAACTTTAGTAAGATCATGAAGAATACGGTCTCATAACATGTCCGCTATATTACTATATCATCGAACCACTGTCATATTCCTTGAAGAAGTGTTCCTACTCTATAAGGTAGTCTCCTAATTTCTAAGTCCATTACTCTATATTCTTGCCATATGCCTCCACAATATCTCCTCTTAAACAAACAAATGCCTTAATGAGCTTTTGGTTAGCTACTTAAGTCATCTTTGTGTATTGTACATCTAAGAACACTCATGGTGTGGTCATATTGCTCTACAACTAAGTAAGCAACAATATAAGTCACTGTATAAGAAATTTCATAAATTTTTATACCTTCAGACTTCTTGTCAAAGTCAAGTACCTTCGTGCATCCTCAAAATTAATACGACTTAATTGTGTTAATAATATTTGATCACGTATTTGAATTTCGTCCATCATAAAAAAAAAATTCCATTTTGCACCAACATATGTCAACTCTCTCCTACTTTTGAGTTTTTGTCGATGTTTCTCATTTTCCTCACCCACTCATAGGACTTCGCCTCGCCTTGTTTCTTTGTCAAACATGTCATCTTCATGTTAACCCATTTGTCAAGCATTGACCAAGGATTTATAACAGTTACATAATTCTACCATTTAGACTTAAGAGCCTAACACTAGTCTAACTTTGCGTCGTACTCACTCCTAGACCTAGTACTTGATCCCTCACAACTTAATAAATCACTATGTATAGATATTATCTTCAAGGAAAAAAAACTAGGGTGTACTTACCAAGTACTAAGTAAGTTGGCCTGCACTAAATCATAGTCGCTAAAGTTGGATTGCCGAAAGTCATAAATTTTTCTTAAAGCACGAAGCAAGGTAAGCGCACAAATGCAAATGTAAAGGGGTAAATATAGAAAAATGGGTGCACTTTGATCCCTAACTCCTACAAAAAAACTCATCAGCCAAGGAAAAGCATTTATTCCAGGTATGGGTGATTGGATATATATATCATATGTAGATAAATCATTATTCATCCATCTCGCCACTAGAAAAGTTTTGAATCTCTAGTAACAGACCTAGTGTGAGAACAACTTAGCCTATGTTCCAGCTAATAGATCAAAAGTTGGTCTCACATTATGATGTGAAAATTTCAACTTTAAGCTTAAGGCAAGCCTATAGTTAATGCTCAGGAAACAAATGATAGGTATAGATCAAATCTTTTCGGTCTATGGTCAAAAGGGAGTTCAAACACCCAAATATCATTCAACATATACTTGAGATAAAATCAAGTGGCATCATCTCATACATCCTCAAAACACCATACAAATATTCAATGTCCTTAAAGGTGACTGCATTCTCTCTCACTACATATTATATTTTCTTTCCCAGTTTTTATTAACTTGATGAGTGAAGGCCAAATGCCAGAAAATACTTTCTCATATGGTTCTACAAGTCTGTCAAGAAGAAACTCACAAACTATATTTATATTATATTCCAGTTTATCCTATCAAGTCTAATCTCAAATTTTTGACCCTAAATCTAGAGCCAAATAATTTAGGCCATCTAAAAATTATATTATATCACCATTTCATTAAAAAAATAAGAAAATTAATTACTAAAAACAATTTTATAGTGATAAATGGTCTTTGGTTTGCCTTATCAACTTTAGTAGACTAGACCTTTGGACAATACCAAAAAGTTCAAATTCATAGGACGAGGATCGCTAGCAATAATCTGCACCCCTTTGTTGAATGACTTTCATTTTTTTCATAGGTTAGATTTTCAAGTCGCAAAGAGAAAGCACTGGTTTACTTAATACGCAAAGCTTATTCATGCACCATGTTTGGTATACCATCTACGGTCAAAGTAAAATAGCCAAACGTTTGAATGTAGTTTTTTATTATATATATGTGTGTGTGTGTGTGTGTGTAACAAGGGTAAGTTCTCACATTTCCTTTGCTAGCAATGGCAAGTAGTT
>JAOQMM010000009.1:8018456-8030614 GCA_027563515.1 Erythroxylum platyclados | reverse complement strand
TAACAACTAAATATTTCAATTTATATATTTAAAAAAAGTTTACAACAACTTTATTTTATAAAAATATATTCAACTTTATGCAACATCTTTATATTCTTGTTCATATAAACTCTTTAATTTTTATATTTTTGACAACTTTTGAAAGCAGAAGAACTCAAGTTTCCAAAATTCCAGTTTTGAAGTTCCAATTTTTAGTTGCTCATCAAAACGGAAAATTCGATAAAGGAAAATTGCCCATATAGAATTGTTTATTGTATCAACCTTGTAACTCGTAAGTAAAAAGTAACCAATAAACAAACAAACATTATCGAGTAATATGATATAATTACCAGGAAGAGGGGCAATGGTGACTAGCAAAGGCCAAACTGTAGTGAGTAGCAGAATGTAGAACGACAAAAGAATTGAAGAAGAAGAACGCCCAACCCAGTCACTTGTCGAACACAAAACAAAGCAGAATTGAAATGTAGTAGAAGTGCATATGCAACACGTAGTGGCGACTGACTTGTGAGGAATTTTAATGTAGTGGCGACCAGCGACTGCTTCTGGTTCAATGTGCTATTAACCTTGGTAAGATGACCTTGTTTTATACCATATTTAAAATAATATCGTTTTATACCATACAAAAAACATAAGCTTCACTGTTGAAAAACGACATTATTTTATAGGTTTTAAAAAAACATAAGCTTCATTATAAAATGACATTATTTTATGTTATATTATAAAACGATATTGTTTTAGTTTTACAATGTAAAGACAATCTAGATTCGAACCGGCCAGGTTTATTAATTTTAGGTTAAGTCAAGTTAGGTTGGGTCAGATCTGAGCTATACGCCAAGCCTAAGATTCTACACCAGAGAAAAAACATCATTAGTTTTGACCCTTTTAAGGGAGCGAAAGCCCACGGTTTCAACCCAACTGGTAAGGACATAACGTTAGCCCAAATCCGAAATCCGAAATCCGAATCACCCATTCTTTCACGATACCGATTGCCGAGAGCACAATTTCACTCTCTCTCTCTAAACAGAGAACGATGCAGGCTGTATCAAGGCGATTAGGGCACCAATCTCTTAAGCCCACTTCTTCTCTCAAATCAGTTTTTCCTCTTTACGATCACTGTAATCTTCGTCCTCCATTTCTAGGCTTCTGTTTAGATATGTTTCTTTTTTTTCACTTTTTGTGTGTAATTGATAGATAATGGAGCAGCTGATCAATGGAGGTATGCATCTACACTCACCAACTCCAGGGGCGTGGGCAACCTTGTTCGCAAGGGTACCGGTGGAAGATCTTCGGTTAGGTATCCACCTCTCTCTCACCTTCTTGACTTCCCTCATATATTTATTAAGGTCAGCAATTAAAGATTAGTGCCTTTTCATCTGTCTAGGCAATGTTTGTAACTGTTTTCCTTTATTTTCTGGTTTTGTAGTGGCATAGTTGCTACAGTATTTGGAGCTACTGGTTTTCTTGGTCGCTATCTGGTTCAGCAACTTGGTATGTTGTGTGCTGTATTATATATTAGATTGAATTTTATTAACTTGTATTTTGGCAGTTGCCGGTTTCCTGGTCGCTTAAGCTTATTATCCTTTCTAAGTAGTAACGGATCATTTTTTTTTTTGTTTCTTTTCCAGCTAAAATGGGATCTCAAGTTTTAGTTCCTTTTCGAGGTTCTGAGGACTCTCCTCGCCACCTTAAGTTGATGGGAGATTTGGGTCAGGTAGAATTGCATATAAAATTTTTGGCTTTGCAATTTGCATTTTCTTTCTTTAATATGAATGAAATGCTTTCCCATTTAACTTGTTAGATTGTACCTATGAACTACAACCCGAGGGATGAAAATTCAGTCAAGGCTGTCATGGCAAAAGCCAATGTTGTTATCAATCTTATAGGTAACTCCTTTCGCTCTAACTATCACAAGTTTCTACTTGCGAGAGATTTTCATCTTAATACAGGATTTCCCATCTTCAGGAAGGGACTATGAAACAAGAAATTACAGCTTTGAGGAAGTGCATCATGGAATGGCTGAACAACTTGCTATGGTAGGTTCTGCTTTGTCATGTGCTCCTACAGTTATTTGTGTTTTGAAATTGCTGGCACAATAATTCTCTTGAATGTGTTTTATTTAGCAAGCATTATCTTGACAATTTGGAAAATGCAATTTGGTTGTGAAGTTTGAATGAAGTCTTATAATACTTCCAGAGAAGGACATAACACACCCCTACATTATCCAAAATATGCATTGACTTAATATTTAATATTTCGCACAAAATAAGCCTTCTACTGCGATTTCAGGATCAGATTCCATGTCTTTGCTATATCGTTTTATGGGTTATTTATGAAATTTATTCATCTTATGCTTTTAGTTGTCATTTACTACTTTTGGTTCCATTCTTTAACAGTTATCAATTGTTTCTCTTTTGTCAATTTTATTAGCTGGTTGTTGATTATGCAGTTTGTGTCATAAGCCACTTCAAGTTGGTGATTGTTCAGTTTCTAGTTCATTTCACATTCTTGTTTCATTGAATTGATTCTGGGTTGGTAAACAAAGTAACAAATGTACTTCACTACTAGTTCACATTCTACTTTTTTTCGAAATATCAACTTGAAAGTCTGCACCGGGTTAAATTATTAAATTTATAGGGGAAAGTGAAGTATGTTTCACATTTTTGCCTTAAAAATTTCCACAAGATATTGACAATTCAATAGTATAAAAGTAGTAAGTGTAGAGCTTAATGATCTTCTGCATTCAAACATAAATTTTAGCGAGGGGAAGTGGAAGAGGTGAAAAAAAAAAGGGATTGTGAGAATATGATTTTGAAGGGACAGGGCTTTTAGATTGTTACTCATTCTTTGGCTTGGGGTTCTACTGATGCTGATTTCTTACTCTGATTGGAATTGACTAATAGGTATATGGTTTGATTTTGTGTCTTGGACTTTTGTTGAGGCTGTTCTTCAGCTGACTGATTTATTGCCCTAATACTGCTTTCTAGTTCAATGCATATAGCTTCCATATTCTTCAATTTGTGCAGATTGCCAAAGAACATGGTGGTATCATGAGATTTATTCAAATTTCTTGCCTAGGAGCATCTCCATCAGCTTCATCAAGAATGTTGAGAACCAAAGCTGCTGGCGAGGAAGCTGTCTTGAGAGAAATACCTGAGGTAGCACTGTAGGTTCTTTTTGCTATGTCCTAGAGTTATATACCAGTTATGCTCTTAGAACTGGCCATCATTTCTCCTCATCTTTCCTTTTATGTTTTTTGTTTATGTGAATTCAATTTTATGTTTTTTGTTTATGTGAATTCAGTTGGTTGAAGCAGGTTTGTTAACTGATAATATATTGATTGACGTTCTGTTTAATTTATAAACTGTCAAATTTCTTACCCTGTCAAGTTAAGTTGTGAAATTCTTACTACTTACTTGACTTCTTTAGGCGACAGTCATGAAACCTGCTGTGATGATTGGTACAGAAGATCGGATTATGAACCGATGGGCACATTTTGTTAAAAATTATTCATTTCTTCCACTTATGGGAGATGGATCAACGAAGTAAGTTTTTCATGTCTTAATCACATGTAACAAAAAGTAAACTATATATTGATATTGACCTGTCTTTGTCTCAGAATCCAACCTGTATATGTAGTTGATGTAGCTGCTGCAATCATTGCAGCTTTGAAGGATGATGGAACCAGTATGGGTAAAACTTATGAGCTTGGTGGGCCAGAAATCTTTACCGTTCATGAACTGGTAACTTCTCTTTGATTTGCTTTTGTTCTTTATTGCAATGCTAGGTGATAATGCTTGATGCACTTGTAGGCAGAGCTTATGTTTGATACAATTCGTGAATGGCCTCGCTATGTGAAAATTCCATTCCCTATTGCGAAGGTAAATTCTTGACCTGTTGCAGAACACACATGAATGCTTCCCATAAAAAATTCGTCAATTCCCTGTTACAATTACTAAGAGAAAAACTGCAGCAAAATGACATTGTTTTGATCGTGTCAACAGCTATACTTCTGTATTCATGTGTACTTTTGAATAAAATGTTAAGATTCAAAGGTTTTCATGTTTCTAGGCAATTGCAATGCCACGAGAAGTATTACTGAAAAAGGTTCCATTTCCATTACCCACTCCCAACATTTTCAATTTGGATGAGATCAATGCACTCTCTACAGATACTATTGTGTCAGAAAATGGTTAGTTCAGTAAATCAAGGCATCTGACACTTGTTTTCTTTTTTCCCATTTTCTATTTTGAAATATTTTCTCACTTGTGTTCTTTGTTGCTTGGTCTTTTCTCTGGCTTCCAGCTTTAACATTCCATGATCTTGGAATTGTCCCACATAAACTTAAGGGATACCCTATTGAGTTCCTTGTGTCTTATCGTAAGGGTGGTCCACAGTTTGGTTCAACAATCAGTGAAAAGATCTCCCCAGATTCTTTCCCATAAGGTTCCTTAGATTGTCATGGTTATAGTTTTGGATCTGCAATTTATTTGGAACCGAACAGCATGGATACAACACCTTGATTTTGGGAATGCAAGGAAGACCCCGAGTACCCACTGTTTTTTTCTTGTTGTTGAAGTTTCATTTTCTCAATAACCATGCTGACAATTTAAATACTTTTGGTTACAGTTGATGGACATCATATTTGTACTTTTGTGGAGTTCATGGAGTCGTTAATAAATTTCTAAACATGGTGCCCTAGGTTTCAGAAGAGTGACCAGTTACTGCCCAGCAGAACTGGGCCAGAATAATGATATGAAGATGTTTTTGTTTATGGTAGCTAGTCATATTTGGTGTTCTTTTCAACTTGAGAAAGTATACATGGGATGAGTTCTCGTTCCTGGGTTTCAGGATCAGCGGTTCGTTCTTCCTGCTGGAAATATTCTTGTTTTTTCCCGTTGAATTTGCACCATGTTTCGTAATTTGATTTGTGAACTTCGATCCTTTGGAGCTTGGATCTGAATTATGAATTGCAAGGCTATTCCTTTTCCTACTTATATGACGTTTTTTAGTTCTTTATTCGACAAATTCACTGAAACAATTCTTGTGTATATCTTGTCATATTCGGATTTGTAATCAGTAATAAAGCTGCAAACACGAATTGAAGTTTTGTGACGTGAATTAAGTTCGTGATGTTCCGTTTTACAGTAAATCATTTACTTGTTAAATTACACCCTATTGCTCTTGTTCACGTAGTATAGTTTTTCAAAGACCACTCCGTGAGTACCAAACTTTTAAATAATCAACGCAATCAAACGTGAAAACTAAACTGACCAAAAAGTACGAGCACGAGACAAACAATGATTAAAAATTTGAATTAAGCTTGAATAGCTCAACCTTTTGGCTTCATTTAATTTATTTTAATAACCTAATTGAACATGGAAATGACATCCATGCACTTACGAGGGCAAGCATAAGAGTGGTACTAGCTTATCTTAAGGAATAGGAATAGAGGCGAAGACATGAGTTAGGAAGAGTTCGTAGCCATCTTTCAACACAGATTTGATGGGGGAAATATTCGAGGATTCGATTGGAGAATTGAGACAAGAAGGATCAGTGTTGAGATTTTGTATTTAGTTTGACAAGTACATAAACAAATTTTTGCTACTAAAACCATGTGTGATAGGCTTTTCTTTAAAGGCCCTAAAACTAGAATTAGAGCTTACTATCAAGATGGTGGATCCTAAATGCTTCGATAAGCCTATGTGCTAGCCATGAAACAAGAGGCTAATGTGAAAACGAGTGAACTTGCATTTTTTATAAGGTTCCCACATCTAATAGATAACATATCTCACCTTATAACCTATATTTTGGGAAGGGAGGAGCTTAATCACTACCTCATGTAAGAGGAGGAAATACAATGGCAAGTAAGACAGTAAGCCCAATAACAACTATGACTAAGATCAACACAAAGGCAAGACCCCTTCCTATTCCCAGCAACCAAGGAAGCACTAATAGAGCCCTTACAACAGAAGCAATAAAGGACAAAGGCGAGAGGTTTAGAGTTTGCTAAGAAGAAGGCGAGAGGTTTACGCTTTTGGTGTGATGAGAAATACATATTAGAGCACAAGTATAAAAAAAGGCAGTTTTAATTGTAGATGGAGAAAGAAGAAGAAATGAAGGAACCAAACAATAAGGAAGGAGAGGAAGACAAGGAATAGTCAAATCCCAACGTATCCTTATAAGCTGTGATAGGGCTGAAGGATCAATAAGAGTATAAACAAATGAGGCTTATAAAGATTCATTAGAAGAAACCTTTACACTTCTTGATAGATAGAGGGAGTACCATAATTTCCTAAATGAGGCGGTGGTTTGTGTAATACATGTACCACCATTATAAATAATAGTAGGAGAGGAGCTAAGATTGATTTGTAACAAGATATGTCAGAAGTTTACCTCGGAAAAGTAAGGGCTCCAATTCATAACAAATGTATTGGTCGTTAAGCTTGGGGGCTGTGATACAGTTTTAGGGGTCCAGTGATTAGCAACACTCAACAATATGATGTGTAATTTTAAGGATCACACCATGAAGTTCATGCGGAAAGGGGAGATGATGAAACTGATTGGCAATTTGGAGGAAACAACTAAGGTGATTTCAAGTAAAGGTTTTAATAAACTGCTGAAGAATTTTAGGAACATAACACTTTATGTGCTACATTTATCATACCTTATTGAGTTTCACATGCAACGATTTAACTTAGACCAACCTAATACAAAGGAGGATTTGGAAGGATTATTAGCTGAATTTAAGTGAAGTTTTAGGGAACCTAATCAATTAGCCCCAAAAAGAACTCATGATTGTAGTATTCAACGTAAGGTAGGAATATATACCATCATTATCCAACTTTATAGGTACTCAGAAGAGCAAAAGAATGATATCGAGAAGGTTGTACAAGAGCTTATGAAGTAAGGGTTTATCAGATATAGTGTGAGCCCTTGTGCATCACCTGTAGTACTTGTTAAGAAGAAGGACAATAATTAGAGGATATATGTGGATTATAGGGATTTTAATAAGCATACTACATCAGATATAGTGTGAGCCCTTGTGCATCACCTGTAGTACTTGTTAAGAAGAAGGACAATAATTAGAGGATATATGTGGATTATAGGGAGTTTAATAAGCATACTATTAAGAGCAAATTCCATATTCCCTTGATTTAAGAGTTACTTGATGAGCTAAAAGGGTTTAGTTAGTACTCAAAGTTGGACTTGAGATTAGGATGCCATCAGATTCAAATGAAGGAGGAGGGTATACATAAAACAAAATTCATAACACGTAAGGGATATTAAGTGTTTGTAGTAATGCCTTTTGGACTCACTAATGCTCTCTTTATTTTTCAAAGTCTCATAAATGAAGTTTTCAAGCCTTATCTTTCAGAAATTCCTATTGGTTTTCTTTAATGATCTCTTGGTTTACAATAATATACCAAATATACCAACACTTGGAAGATTTACACAAGATTTTACAGGTCCTCCAGAAGTAATAACTTTTCATTAAGGGCAACAAATGCACGTTTAAAGCTAGATAAATTGATCACTTGGGACAGTTCCATCTCTACCACAGGAGTTTCCATAAATGTTTACAAAATAAACATTAATTGATAATGGCTGAAATCACAAACTCTAAAGGAAGTGAGAGGATTCCTGGGATTAATAGGCTACTACGAGTAGTTTATCAAATGCTATGGTATCTTAGCAAATCCTTTGAATGAATTATTGAAGAAACAAGCTTTGGAAAAATGAGAATGAACGGAGGAACAACAAGAAACATTTTAATAGCTCCAGAATGTATTGATTTCAGCCCTAGTGCTAGCTTTCCCTGATTTCTCACAACCATTAATTATTGAAGTAGATGCTTACAGAATGGAAATTGGGCTATACTCTAGCAGAATGGACATCCAATTGCTTTCTTAAGTAATAGTTAACACAAAAAAACTTGGTACTTTCAATATACAAAAAAGAGCTCTTGTCAATTATTAAGTTTATAAAATAGTTGCATCATTACTTGAGCAGGGGAATATTTAAAGTACAGATTGATTATCAAAGTTTATAGTACTTGCTAGAGCAAAGAATTACTACACCCTTATAACAAAGCTAGTTGCCTAAGCTAATGGAGTACGATTTAGAAGTCATTTATAAAAGTGGTAGGGAGAAGAAGGTGGTGGATACATTATCTAGAGTGTTAGATGAGAATTATTAACGATGACATTAACTTATATCTATGTAACACTAATGGAGATTAAAACGGGATGGAAGAAAGATGCAACAATCTAGGACCTTATAAGAAGGCTGGAAGCATAGGAATTAAAATCAGGAGCATATAAGTGGAAGGATGATTTGTTAAGGTGGAAAAGATGATTGATTATAAACTATGACAAGCAGCTGAGAGAGAAGTTAATAACCATTACCTATAACACTCCTCAAAGGGGCCATTCAAGTGTCATCACCACTATTAAATGCATGTATAATTCATTCCATTGGAATCAGCTAGCTAGAGATGTAAGGAACTATATTAAGAAATGTATAATTTGTTAAAGGTGCAAACACGTAATTCTACATGTGTTGGACTACTCTAACCTCTCCATTTACTAAAAGGGTGTTGACAAGAAATAAGCATAGATTTCATTAAGGGATTACCTTTATCCAAAGGTAAATCTATCATTTAACGATTTATTAAATACTCCTACTTCACAACTATCAAACACCTTTATGCAATACAAGATATTGCCTAAGTATTTATCGTTCACACCTTTAAGCTTCAAAGATTGCCAAAGACCATTGTCACTAATATAGATTCATTATTTTTTATGCTTTTTAGTAAGAGACATTTAAATTACAGGGGGTAAGCTTAAAATTTTCTTCATCTTACCACCCCCAGATAGATGGTTAGTCGAAGGTTGTAAATAAGATACCAGAGACATATCTCAAGTGTTTTTGCAATGATTCTCCAAACAAGTGAACTAGATAGATCTCTCTAGCGGAATGATGGTATAACACTACTTATCGTTCTGCTACTAACTCTACTCCCTTTGAAGTTCTAAAATGATATCCTTCTCCTATATACGTGTCATACTTCACAAGAGACTCTCAAAATATCTTAACAAATTAAGTGTTGTAGGAAAGAGAGACAACTCTCCAAATTGTTAAGTTTCATCTGAACAGGTAAAAATAGAGGATGAAACAACAAGCAAACAAAAGAAGGTCAAATCGAGAGTTTGAGGTGGGACAATGTATGAAACTTATCATTATAGACAATCCTCTTTGCAAAGAAGGGCACACATGAAAATAACTCTTTTATATAGTGGAGATGCATGTATAGAAGTTGATATTATGGATAATCTCCTTCGTATATGATGTTCTTCTCCTCTCAAGGTCAAATAATAGATCCTTGAGAAATTTAATGTCTTCCCTTGAAACTTTTAAAAAACTATCTATTCTGACCTTAAATAAAAATAAAAGCTTCCTGATTGTCTCAGCTAAAGCTTGACACCTTACTAATTGGCTCTCCATTGTGACTAGTCTTTAAACTAAATATCCCTATTCACTTATCATAGACTTTCTATCTTAACTGATAAGCTATTTTATAGAGATTGTCTTACTTTTCTAGAAACTATCTACAGAAGATATATAATTACTATACCAAATCTTTCCCTCTTTGGTAGACTTCAGTTAATAATCTTTGTGGTAGATTCTCTCCACATTTTTTTGGTCATATTATAATCCTTTCCAAAGGTCTGATCAAGCCTATTGAAAGATGCTAAAAAGATTTCTATGGTCTAAAACCTCTAACAATCCCTCAAAAGAAAAGGTCAAATGGGATGAGATTTGTTTGCTTAAATCAGAAGGAGGAATAGGTACGCAATCCTTGAAACTTACCAACAAGACTTATGATAAAAAATAGATGGAGGGTTTTAAATAGATGTTGTGGTTCAGGTCAATTCACACATATTTTTAAATGGGAAAAGCTTGTGGAAACTGAAGATTAAGGCCACCACATCCTAGTTTTTGGCTCAATTCTTGAAGTTAAAAAGGGTAGTTAACATATACAATAAATGTAAGATTAGTAATGAGAATCAAGCTTCACTCTAGTTTGATAATTAGAGTAGTATGGTTCTTTTACACAACTATAAACATATGTTAGATCTAATCTAAGGTTTCCCCTTAAACTCCAAAGTTTCCTTGTTCATTAGCAACAATAATTAGTTAAATAGCCTTGTGACTACTTTTTCTTCAGCAAGTATTGGACCTAAGTATAGGTCAAACATTCTTACAGAGGACTTCTTCATTTGGCTAAATCACTCTTCAAGATAATCAATTAATAGTTCATACAAAGAGCTATTAAGAACTAAGGGACAGACTAATCTTTGGTATGATATAATTTGGAGTAATAAGGCATTACCTAAAGTCCTTCCTTATATAGTTAGTGTTAAAGTAGAAACTATCTACTTTGGATAGATTAAATTATCTCAACTTCTTGTAAACCTACAAATTATGCAATAATCAATCTGAGACACTTGATCACCTCTTTTTCGCATATGAGTAATGCTATGGTTTATGGAAGATTATCTAAACCTTATGTAATTTAGATACTAGTGGAGCAAACCATGTAGAAATTATAAATTGGTTATCTACGGTTATAATTCCTAATACAGGAAACAAGTAAATTTATATTATTGCCTTTGGATGCTCCATGTGCATCATTTGGAAAGAGGGAAATTATATTTTAGGGAGCTATTAAAACCATGAAACAAGTTACATTTAACCTAATGATATAAGTGACAGAGATTATTTTATGTAATGATATCCAAGCACATTATTGTTATTCACTAATAGTTTCTTGGAATCTCACTTAACCAGCAACGATAATATTATAAAGAATGGAGATAGAAGATACAAAAGGAGCAGTGATTGGCATAATCTAGAGGCCTAAAGTTGTGTCTATAAATGACAAGTTCCATTGGTTACTTGAAATGATGAGCCTAATAGATGTGTCTTGCATTTAGAAACAAGTATTAGAAATGAAACTCTTTAGGGATCCAAGAAACTGAACTGAAGCTGACAATAAGCTAGATGGTAATAGAGTTCTAACCCATAGCCCTAACTATGTATGGACTTAGATTTATAACTTGTACAGTTTAGTAGAGTTATATATGCTTCACAGTTTGGTGAACAAGTATGTACTTAACTCTTAATCTTTATTTCTTAATGCATTTTAATTTTTTTTAAAAAGTCACAAGTCATTAGAGTGTACAAAAGGAAAAGAACTTAATATTATTCTAGATAACAAATTTTGGGATGCTTAATTATTATGAAGATTGTAACTCCACTTGTAAGATTGTTAAAAGTTAACTTAAGTGAGAAGCCATCTTCGGGGATATATATATATATATATATATATATGATATGCATAGAGTTCTCAAAATAATTATAAGTTTTTTTAAAGGTAAGGATAAATTGTACGTGCCTTATAAAAATATTCTTAATTGTCGATGAGGTAAGTAGCTTTATTAAAGGATTTGCTTAGTAACTTATTTTCTCAATTTTTTTCTTATATATTGGAGATGGATCTATAGATGTTGATATTATGGATAATCTTTTTGATGTAATTGAATGCAAAGATTTTTTGCTAATAAAGAACTATCAAAGACGATAAATGAAATTAAATGATATCGTGAGATTAACTATAAAGACAAAACTTGTGCTGAAAAATTGTAGCCTGGAAAGTTTTTCTACTTTTAAATTCATTATTTACTTATTAATAATATATTTTTATTTTTATGATTCTTAGTTTAAAATACATACGAGTGATGGAGATTATCAAGTGAAAGTGCTTTAAAATTGAAAAAAATTACTATAGGATTACTTAGTCAAATAGTTTATGCATCAAGTTGTGAATGTAATTTAAGCGTTCTTGAATATATTCATATGAAAAAATATCATTAAGGTCATTAAAGACTCAATAACCTTAATTATGTCACTTATAATTTGGGGATGAAGAATATATATGTAACGACCCGGGTCTAGCCCAGATCCGTTACGGTGTAGGGCCCGACCCCTACCGCCATCACACCAAGGTATTGTCCCCTCTGGTCAGTGTCCGTCGCCACTGCGATTCGAACCCCTGACCTCAGGGTTTTGTTGTGCTTTAAGCACACGCCTCT
>JAOQMM010000009.1:7995384-8009846 GCA_027563515.1 Erythroxylum platyclados | reverse complement strand
GGGCCAAGATGTAAAACTTGAATCCGAGCCTAATCCAAAGCTCAAAAATCTTAATAATTAAAAATCTGAACTTAATCTAAATTCTAGTCAAATAAAACTAAACTTGTTGATTACAGGTTGTGTAAGATTGGGTTGACTTAAGTGTGGACTATTTGGCTATTCTTATTTAAGCGTTAAGGTTAAATTTATCAGAGGATGTAAATCTTAGGATTAAATATGACCATTTTGCCTCAATTGTAATAGTTAAATAGTCATAAATATTTATTATTTTTTATATTTTAATGTACTTATTATTTATTATATAATAAAATTTTAATATTTTAATATTATTTTTAATTTTATATTCATACGAAAATTAAATTACATAATAAAATGTATTAAAAAATTTAAAAACAATTTTATAAATTTAAAAAACTGCACCCAATACTGGTACCCAGAACACTTACCGATGGAATTTTTAACTTTGTCCTCTTGACTATCTTGATTGTATATTTTTTATTCTTTTCGTCTCTTTTGTCTTGTTTCCCATCTTCCTTTCTTCTCCGTCCAAATCCTGACCATTTTACTCAGAAATCAGCAAACCACAACAACAAACAAGAAGATGCAACAGAGAAAATCAGGGAGGCCAACGGGGACGGACGGCTCTGATTTCTCATACCGCATGGTGGTCGATTCTCGTATGTTTCCTCCTTTTTCATTTGTATCGCAATTCGATTTGGATTCTTCTTTTAACTTGAAAGTAGTGACTTTTCCTATTTTCGTTTCAGGTTATACCCAGGTAGCTAAAGGGAAGTCTCGTCTCTATGCACTCATCATGACCCAGGTTCTACTTTTGTTCACTCTTTCCCTTCACTAGGATTTTTAATCATTTTAGTGTTGGTTGAGTTCAACTTTGAATTGCACCATGTCCTCTATTTTAGTATCTGGGCAAGATTGTGCCAAATGAATCTCATTTGAAATTACATGTCAAGGAGCTGGAATTTTTTTTTTCCCCTTTTCTATTGTTAGTTGTGTAGATATTTGAAGCAAAGAGAATGACTCTTTCCCAATTACAGATACTCTTTGCTTTTCTTTTCTTTTTTCTATAACATTGTAACTATTCCAGCTCTGGAGTTCCTTGTGCGCATTTTGTGTGTTCCTTTCTTTCAATCATAATTATCAATGTCATTTTTCCAGCTCTACACTTTCTAGTTCTTGATATAATTTGCATTTTGATATAGGCCGTTATCCAATTGATAGGATTGTTGTCAACAGTCATGTCAATATCCAATGAGAAGGGCCTGAAAACACTTCCTATTTGGTCTTTTTCTGCTGGCTTGTTATCTCTTCTTATTGGGGAATTAGGTTGGTTATTGCATTCTACTTCTTTTCTTTGGTTACGTCGAGTTTTATTAGTACATGCCAATTCAGATTCTTTTTACTGTTTGAAGGTCGAAGGTGGAGCCGAGCAAATTTCTTGAGAGTTTACATTATTACGTCATCTCTGGCAGCACTTCTCTCATTGTTTTCTGCACATACAAGCAAATCAACATTAGAGGTCAGTTGGTTGATTATGCTTCACATATTCATAGATATTTAGTTATCTCGCATCTGTTGACTAGAGCTTGAATAGAAGATTTGAAATTTATGTTAATTCACATAATTGTGGATTTTTTTGGTATTCATAACATTGTATAGGTTTTTTTTTTTTTGGATGAACTGTTCTTATTCAATAACTTTATAATGTATAAATATGTGACTGGAACTGTGGAAGGTGAAATGAGCACGGGATTTTTAGTGTTCTTTTACATGTAAGTGCATCATGCTATTTAAGAATCCTGGGCTGATTGATTGACATTTCTAGCTTCCATTTTTCATACTTCCGGCTGAAAAATCAACATTGAGGTGGATAAGGCATATGCTTCATAGGGGCCTTTCTTCCTGTTCACATAGGGAGTTCCTTAAGAGTTGTGTTGGTTGGTCTTTGGGTTATTGCTTTGTAGGACATTTTTGCTAGATCAAACTATTGCATATAAATAAGGTTCAGCGAACTTTTATAAAGATGAGTTGATTTGGATAGCAAGAGCAACGAAATCAGTTTCTCTGAAGTTTTAACATTGGCAGTACTTAGCTGTTCTTTTCCTTTTTGGTTTCTCTTGGGGCTTGAACTTGAGAGCCATGGGTGTTGGGGTGAGATTTTCTTCCATTTGAACTTTTGCTCAATGGCATATTTAGGTACATTTAACTCCTATTCCAATATCTGTGGTCGATTGTCAAATCATACGTATTTTAGCTGGATATCAATTGAAGGAGAGTGTACATGAGGGTAAAGAAACTTCTCCACAATTCAGAAAATTTATCTATTCTCTGAATATTTACTTTACATATACCTACAAACTGCTTTTATACTATACTAACGCACTTTAGCTAACTAGCAGTTAAAATAATTAACTAATATATGATCTAACTTTCCTGACAATTGTAGCTGCTTATAGCAACAACCTTTCGACCTTCTTGCTAACTGAATAACAGAAACTGCATAATCTGTAAACAACCTAAAACAATTTAGCTCTCTACAGACAGATAATGTAAATCTGCTTTCAAGGCATAGTCTAGGCGATGGTGAATAGAGAATAATAGGCTTTGTTGACATCATCCATTTTTTCTAATCTCTGAAAAAATTTTAACATTCTCTTTCACACACTTCTTGGAATTGAGAAGTTGATTCTAATTTTCTTTTTCTTTTCTTCAACACTGGTAATGACCCATGAGATTTTTTGTTTGAATAGGTTATTAGAAATCCTGGGAATCTGGAAACGAAATTAGAACTTCTTGGTGTTTTTCTTCTTATCCTCGGTAAGCCATCAATCTTAGCACAGACCATGTATGTTTGTTAGGACACCATGCATGGGACATTCACAAATTACCTTTGCTTTTTCCTATTTTGTGCAGGATTTCCGCTACAGGTTTTTGCAATCAGCACTGTAACTTCTCTCATTGGCAATATGTCCCCTCCTAAGAAAGCTTGTTAACAGATTTTGGAACTCCAAAACTGATTCAGCCTGGCAAAGGTTGCTCGTGCAGTTTCTTTCTGGTTTTAATCAGATTTCACTCGGTCTGATTCGGTTCTTTAAACAATGGTTATCATTTATTTGTTCATAAAGTCATGTTGTATACTCCTTTTTGGTATTTGTTATGGATTTTAAATATTCAAGAAAAAAAATGTGATTTTCTTTGTCTTGATATATATGTCCTGATTGATAACAATGATAAGATAGTTAATGGGGAAGACACATACATTTTAGAGATTTCAATATCCTTGGATTTGCAGTAATCAAAGCTAAAGTTCAAACAAACGCGGTTTGTACAAGTTTCCATACATTTCCACCCAAGACGAGTCTTGGAACAAATCAATCAAACAACCTATTTTCTTAGGAGTGGTGCCGGCCAGACTGTTTGACAAAACTAATATTTATTAGAGCCTGGACCTAGACGTGTCCACACATATAGGGTTCCATGTATTACTATCATCATCTTAATCATCGCCATCAAGATCCAATGGTTGTTCGGAGTTTCCCAAATACTCTCACTGTCACACTTGATCATTGGCAGCGTCCTAAGGGAGTCATTAATAAATAAATAAATCTTGCAACTTGAATGACAAACAAACACCGCCATTCCAGGAACGGACGTGCCTTCGACCGACACGTCGCGTCAACGATTCCGACGTGGCACTTTCATTCGGACGACCGACAGCAGACAAATCCGGCGCACCCTTTGCTAATTTGCGCCCCCTACCCTCCCGTCCCTCTCTTTGTTTATTTATTTTTCTTCTTGTTACGCTTCCTCTCTGCAGCTTTCCTCGTTCTGTCCTCCTCCTCTTGGCTCCAAACTTCTTTGTAAATCCTAGCATTTGCAAGTTTTTCTACAAGTAATTCACATTAGCTTCTGTTGGGTCTTTAAAAGTTTAGTTTTCTAATCGTTTCATTTGTCAAAAGTTTCTTTCTTTACGCTCTGTCTGTTCCATCTCTGGCCACGAGAGATCCGGTAAAGGATTGCGAGATTTGGTTGCTTTCTTTTGATTCGTTCTGATGTACTTGTCTAAATATTATGTCATTTCTGTTCTAAAGACGTTCAATTTGTTACGGTGTTTGTGCTTGATGCAATCGCGCCTTCAGTGCTAAAAGCTTGTTGAGATCACCCGATTTTTACTTTGGGAGCTTATGGTTATGGATGTATTCTGGGTTTAGTTTATCTATGTTGTTATTGGATCAAAAGATTTGATATTGGAAGTGGGTTTATGTCGTATGGAACTGGTTAAGTGATTGATCCTGGAGTTGGGGGCTTTAATGAGACGCCGCTCCGCGGCAAGTATACCTCTATCTCAAATGGAGAAGGGTTTGGTCAAAAATCAACAGAATCGTATTTGTTTATTGGCTTCACTCTCTGCCTTTTTCTGGATTCTGTTGTTGTATTTCCATTTCGTTGTACTAGGTAGTAGAACTGTTGACAATTCTGTTAAACTAGAATCCAATCCAATAAGGGCAGAGCCAAAAGTCCCTTCTCTTGTAGCTGATGCCCTTTTGATGAATATACCTGCAAAAACTATCCCTAGTAGTAGCAACAATAGCAGTGGTAGTCAAAAGACTAATAATTTCCCGTTTATTAAAGCATTGAGAACCTTAGAGAATGAGAGTGACCCTTGTGGAGGGAGGTATATCTATGTCCATGATTTGCCTCCCAGGTTTAACGAGGAGATGTTAAAGGAGTGTAGAAGTTTGAGTCTTTGGACAAACATGTGTAAGTTTACAAGTAATGCTGGGATGGGTCCTCCACTAGAGAATGTTGAAGGGGTGTTTTCAAATACTGGGTGGTATGCAACCAACCAGTTTGCAGTGGATGTTATATTCGGTAATAGGATGAAGCAGTATGATTGCTTGACCAATGACTCGTCGCTTGCTGCAGCAATTTTTGTGCCTTTCTATGCAGGGTTTGACATTGCAAGGTATCTTTGGGGATACAATATTTCGACAAGAGATGCTGCTTCGCTTGATTTAGTTGATTGGCTTATGAAGAGACCTGAGTGGGGAATCATGGATGGCAGGGATCATTTTCTGGTGGCCGGGAGGATAACTTGGGATTTTAGGAGATTATCTGATGAAGAATCAGATTGGGGTAACAAACTTCTGTTTCTGCCTGCTGCAAAAAATATGTCAATGCTTGTGGTGGAATCTAGTCCATGGAATGCTAACGATTTTGGCATTCCTTACCCTACTTACTTCCATCCTGCAAAGGATGCTGATGTTTTCATTTGGCAAGACCGGATGAGGAAGCTAGAGCGGAAATGGCTCTTCTCCTTTGCTGGGGCACCTCGACCTGATAACCCAAAGTCCATTAGAGGGCAGATCATTGATCAGTGTAGGAAATCAAACGTTGGCAAGCTATTGGAATGTGATTTCGGGGAAAGCAAGTGTCATTCTCCGAGCAGCATAATGCAGATGTTTCAAAGTTCACTTTTTTGCTTGCAACCTCAGGGGGATTCATATACGCGAAGGTCAGCTTTTGACTCAATGTTAGCCGGTTGCATTCCTGTCTTCTTCCATCCTGGATCGGCATACACACAGTATACCTGGCATCTTCCAAAGAACTACACCACTTATTCAGTATTCATTCCAGAGGATGATGTCCGTAAAAGAAATATCAGCATAGAGGAACGGCTTCGCCAGATACCTCCTGAGCAAGTGAAAATCATGAGGGAGACGGTTATAAATCTCATCCCAAGGCTTATATATGCAGATCCTCGCTCAAAATTGGAAACTCTCGAAGATGCTTTTGACGTTGCTGTGCAGGCAGTGATTGGCAAAGTTACAAGGTTGAGGAAGAACATTATCGAAGGGCGCACTGAATATGATAATTTCATTGAGGAGAATAGTTGGAAATATGCGTTGTTAGAGGAAGGACAACGGGAGGCTGGAGGTCATGAATGGGATCCTTTCTTCTCAAAACCAAAGGAAGGAGAAGGTGATTCTAGTGGTTCATCAGCTGAAGCTGCGAAAAATTCTTGGAGGAATGAGCAAAGAGACCAGTCGTGATGTACAAGTTAGATTAAAGCATTACAAACCACAACCATTGTAATTAACTGCTTTGGTTTGTGCGGATCAGGTATGAGTGTTGCGGGGCTTTGTGATGAAAATGCATATGAATGTAGAATTTATCAAGAAGTTTTGTCCGCTCCAGATCAATCTTTCACATTAGCATAGAACAAAAGTCCTCAAACTTATATTCTTTCTTTTGTATTGTTCTTGTAGCAGCTGAGATGTTTCTTCTGCAGAAAATAAATTGTGAGTTGAATAAGCATCCAAGTTTTGGCATCAACTGCAGGCTTTCATAATATTTTGACAATTATGAGAAGATAATCTCTTTGTACCGTGATTATTATTTTTTTTGTGGCCCATAGTTATCATATTGAGATCATGTAACTTATAGAAGTATTGCAGCTTTTAGTTTTCATGTTCTTCAATATATGGACTTTCATCAATTTGTAGGGTGTAAAATGGACTGCATGACTGCACTTTTAACGTTTGAATTGTGGGCTGCATCTCTGATTGTAAATCTTGTTCTTTCCGCAATAGAAAGTTGAAGAGTGATCATGGATTGGGTGAACAATTGTCTACATTGGAAGATGAGCTCTAATTCCGAGTTTGGCGCATGGTGTTAATCAACTTTTTAACAGCTAATACCGTTGATTTTGGGATTGGTTGAGTTCGGACTTGAAAGGCCGACCAAATTAGGAATGCTATTTAAAAGGCCCACTAAATTTCAGACCAAATTCAGACTGCTGGCTGTAGGTATCCATCTCACTGCTGTCCCTAACTATAAGCAGTCTGTTTATTATATTGGGCCACAGTCACAGCACAGCGCATCTTAAATGCTTCAGTGATCTTACATGAAAGTCTGCCACCCATAAGAAGCCAGCAACGTATGAGCTAGAATTGTTCGAAATACCCACATAGGGAAATCCCAATTCGTTGGATGCTCATGTCTATGTTTGCTTTGTTCAACTGGTTAAACTGAAAAGTACAAGTCAAGGGGTGTAATACCCAAGGATCTAAGCTACTTGTATCTTCTTCTCCTGAATAAAAAAGAAAAGCAGTAAAAACCAAAGAATGTGCAGTTTCATTCTTTTAGTGAGAATAGCAAAACAAAATCTGTGGAAGAAGTTATGTTATGTATCATGTTTTTAGCTTTGCCTCCAATACAGACAAAATAAAAAGAATGTGATAAATTAATATCCTTCCCTTACACTGCAAAAGCACAGGCTGCACGAGAAGAGGGAGCCTTGGGACATAGAGCGTGCTGCATTTATGCACTTCAAGTCTCATTTATTGAATATTTGGAGATTCTCAGGCAGAAGTAGAACATTCCTACAATTCGTGTCTAATGTTTCCTAGAATGCATGTATTAAGGCTAGCCATAATATCCCGTGAAACAAAAATGTATAATACTTCATCTCCTCTCAAGAAACCATAGCCTCTCTGTCTCCAGTACAGCAAAGGATCCTCGTGATGGAGAGCTCTTATATTTCACGAGTTTCATATTCTAACTCAGACCTCAGAATAATCTACCAATACCCTGCTCCAATTTCTCCTTAAATACCATGCCAATTTTTCACAGAACCATATGTCCAACTCCAGCCATCAATCTGAGCTTGAAATGTCTATGGATGCCAAGACATGCATTTTCTTTCTCATTCTTGTTTCCCACTTAATCTTCCTCCATGCAAACATTCTCCAAACCTACATAGTTCAACTCCACCCACATGGTGTCACAAGCTCCTCATTCACTTCCAAATTTCACTGGCACACGTCGTTTCTTGAAAGAACAATTTTATCTGAAGATCAGAACCCTTCTTCTCGGCTTCTATACTCTTACCATTCTGCAATGGAAGGTTTTGCGGCTCAGCTTTCCGAACCCGAGCGTGACTTGTTGCAGAAATTGCCTGATGTTGTTGCAATTAGGCCAGACAGAAGACTTGATGTTCAGACTACCTATTCCTATAACTTCTTGGGACTTAACCCCACTAAAGATGACGCATGGTACGTGTCTAGATTTGGTCGTGGAACAATAATAGGTGTTCTTGACACTGGAGTTTGGCCTGAGAGTCCAAGCTTCAACGACCAAGGAATGCCACCCATTCCCAGAAGGTGGAAAGGAATTTGCCAAGAAGGAGATAACTTTAATGCATCAAATTGCAACCGGAAACTCATTGGTGCAAGGTTCTTTACTAAGGGTCATCGTATGGCATCTACGTCATCTTCAAACACCATTCAGGAGTACGTATCACCAAGAGACTCTCATGGACATGGAACTCACACATCCTCCACTGCCGGAGGAGCTACAGTTCCGACTGCAAATGTGCTCGGAAACGGAGCAGGAGTGGCTCGAGGCATGGCCCCAGGTGCTCACGTTGCAGTTTATAAAGTTTGCTGGTTTAATGGCTGTTACAGCTCTGATATCCTAGCTGCCATGGACATCGCAATTAGAGACGGAGTTGATGTTCTCTCCCTATCTCTTGGTGGTTTTCCGCTTCCTCTATTTGCAGATAGCATTGCAATCGGGAGCTTTCGAGCAATGGAGCACGGAATTTCTGTTATATGTGCAGCAGGAAACAACGGACCTCTCCAAAATTCAGTTGCCAATGAAGCTCCTTGGATTGCTACCATTGGAGCAAGCACACTCGATAGAAGGTTTCCGGCTATAGTTCAACTGGGAAACGGAGAATACCTTTATGGAGAATCAATGTACCCAGGGAACGGGATATCAAGCAGCAGAACAGAAATCGAACTGATTTATGTTCAAGGTGGGGATAAAGGAAGTGAATTTTGTTTCAGAGGTTCCCTCCCAAGAGAAAAAGTAGGTGGAAAGATGGTGGTTTGTGATCGAGGTGTTAATGGAAGAGCAGAAAAGGGACAAGTTGTGAAGGAGTCTGGTGGGGCTGCAATGATCTTAACCAATACAGAGATCAATATGGAGGAGGATTCTGTTGACGTCCATGTACTGCCTGCAACATTGGTTGGGTTTGCAGAATCAATTCGGTTAAAAGCTTACATAAATTCCACTACCACACCAAGAGCTCGAATCATTTTTGGAGGAACTGTCATTGGGAAGTCTAGAGCACCAGCAGTAGCTCAGTTTTCTGGTAGAGGACCAAGTTTAACAAACCCTTCCATCCTCAAACCAGATGTAATTGCGCCTGGTGTCAACATCATTGCGGCTTGGCCCCAAAACTTGGGCCCCACTGGCCTTCCTGAAGATACAAGAAGAGTAAATTTCAGTGTAATGTCAGGAACATCCATGGCTTGCCCTCATGTCAGTGGAATTGCTGCTCTGATCCGAGCAGCACACCCCAAATGGACACCAGCTGCTGTCAAATCTGCTATAATGACCACTGCAGATGTAGCTGATCATTCTGGTAACCCAATAATGGACGGTAATAAGACAGCAGGTGTTTTTGCTATTGGAGCTGGGCATGTAAACCCAGAAAAGGCCATCAATCCAGGATTAATATATAATATCAGGGCAGACGAGTATGTAACTCATCTATGCACGCTTGGATACACCAGATCCGAGGTTTTCACCATTTCACACAGGAATGTGAGCTGCAGTGAATTGTTGCGGATAAACAAGGGTTTCAGCCTCAATTATCCATCCATTTCTGTGATCTTTAAGCATGGAGTGATGAGTAAAACTATGAGGAGGCGAGTAACAAACGTGGGGAATCCCAAGTCGATCTACTCGTTGGAAGTGATGGCTCCTGAGGGGGTCAAAGTGATAGTAAAACCTAAAAGACTTGTTTTCAGACGCAAAAACCAAAGTTTGAGTTACAGGGTGAGGTTCATTACAAGGAAGAGAACAGCGAAGGGACATGTGAGCTTTGGACAAGGACATTTGACATGGGTAGACTCTCAAAAAAATCATATCAGGGTAAGAAGCCCCATTTCAGTGACCTGGAAGTAAATTGATCATTCACTTGGAAACTCCCATATTAAATTCTTTCTTCTCGTTTAATTTATCAGATTGAAGTGTAGCCCATGGGATGGGTAGCCATATTCTAAGATTGCTGTTCTTGTATATTTGACTGGGGTCAAAAATAATATCACATTATAGTGCCACTGAATCCAAAGAACATGAAAACACTTGCTATGGAATCACAAATAAAATTCCAACTTAACGTTATCCGTCTAGTTTAGGCCAAAGAATCGGCATCCAAAATTAGTTGCTGTCAGTAAAGCATTCCGGCTTCAAGATACAAACTTTGCAAATTAGTAATTCAGTCCAAAAAAAGGAACTTTTAAATATTCTTGAGATTTGAATTATAGAAACGCCAATTACATAATCCATCTCACGTATACATGTCAAAACATTGCAAGGAATAACAAGATTTAGCAACCAGACTACCCGTCATGAGCTTCAACCAATGGTTCATTTCTTAACAAACTGTAAGCCGTTTGCATTGGCATACCTCTCCATGAATCGCATGAATCTATCCCAGTCTCGAGGAGTCCGCATAACATATTTTGCTTCAATCCGTGATGGTTTTCCATTCACGAATTTAGCACTTACATCCACAGACTGAAGGACACCCTCCTCATCAATCATGAAAAAACCAGTGATGTCGCCCAGTTCTCCAGAAGAGTCAAAAACAGAAGGTTGTTCAAAGTTGAATATAGCCATGCCATTCGTACCATCTCTTGACTTGGTAAGCTTTACATCTGGTATGGTCTGTTCATCAGTTCCTTGAATGAACTGAATTGCTGGCTTCACCATCATTTTTATCAGTCCAGTGGTTTCCGAGTACCGTTTAATTGAAGCGCACCGCGAAGGAGCCAAGCGCAAAGATTGACCATTGAATGTACTACGATGGACATCCCACGATACTAAGTCCGCAAAACCTGATATAAACAGCTTATGATGTAATCTTTCTACGTTTCAATTTCTAAAACCATCTCAATAAGACCCACAATAGCCCACAAATCACACTCCATTAACATCACCTGGGTTAGTTTCGCCTTTAAATTGCAGAAGAAAAAATGAAAAAGGAAACCATTTTTAACGACATTGCTAGTGAATATAAGACAAATGCAAAGAACACTCATTCATGAATTCTAAACATCCTAGTTCATGAACTTGAATTCACTGGAAAAGGAAATGAGAAATTACCAAAAGAAGAACGGGAATGCCGCGAACAATGAGAGACTGGACAAGCGAATGCAAGGGACCGAAGAGTAGCCATTTGAACTTCTAAACCGAGCTGAGGCTAAAGGAGAACACAAAAAGAGAGATAGGGAGTCGTGATGATGTCGTTCGGGTGAAGAATGGTGTGTGACAATATCAACCATTCACTTCGGCAAGCGGACTAGTGGCAAGAGAATTATCCAAGTGTAATCGTGGCATTTTCTTTGGGATTATCACTGTTGGACTTGGACTATAATTTAACCGATAAGTCCATTTTACTTCCAACAGTCAAAATACACTTAAAGAGTCCTAAAAAGTTAAATTTTTTCATTTTATAAAATGAATATTACATTCATAAATTTGATATAAAAATGAGCCCATTCAATTATAAAGTTAAATTCATGTAATTATAACTTAATCATTCATACTATCTTTCAAAAGGTGCATGGTAATTGTTAATTATTAAAAAAAATTTAAACTTTACTTAATTTCACAATTATAATGTGAACTTTAAATAATGACAATAAAATATTCGAATTTTAATTTTTTTACATAAAAAGCCTATTATAATTTATATGTGGATCCCAAGCAGAAATAATTGTCTATGTTAGTAATTAATGTATTAATATTAAACATAATCTTTATTCTCCCAATTTTTCCCCATGCATCTGCCTACATCCTTTCTTTCTTAGACGATCTTTATTTGAATTTAAAACATTGAGGAAATCGCATCTTTAGCTTTCTTTAATTTTTCTCTATTGCATTTGCCTACAACCTTTTTAAGGATGTCAAAATTTGCCCAGCTCAACCCATGGTCAACAAGTTTGACTAGTCAAATCAGCCCATTGGCCAACTGGATTTGGCCTAAGCCATTTCATAGGCCCGGCCCGCCCAAAGTAATAAAAGAAAACAATGTCGTTTTGTTTATAACAAAACGATGTCATTTTGTATATGTTTAAAATAACTTCTACTGGCAAAATGATGTGGTTTAAGTTACATAAATCAAAACTTAAAATATAAGACAAAACGACATTATTTTGTTGAAAGGAAAAAGGAATTCGTTTAAGTAAGTAGAATTTTTAAAAAACCAAAAGCAAAACGACGTCATTTTGCTTTTCATTAAACGAAACGCAGCAGGTCCCTCCCTTCCCCCTCACACAACCACTGCATCTGCAATCTTACAGTCACTCTCACTCACACGACACACGCACTCCTCTGGTTTTCACTCCTTTGTTCTTCATCCATTCTTCTTCTTTATGTCATGTTCTTCCTTCATTCTTCTTCTTCGTGTCATCTGTCCTTTATCATTGGTCGTGTGAACTGTGAAGTCACCAACGCGTAAAACAACCAACGGGCTAACGTACTTAATAAGGTAATATTTCATTCTCTCTTCTCAAATTTGGTTTTTTATTAATAGTTGATTGTTTAGAGAACTGATTTGGCTAATTTGAGAACTTTGTATGTTAATAATCGGAATTTGGGATAATGCATGTATAATGTTTGATGAAATGCCACACTCTTAATTGTTAGTCGTTTTACTTCTTTATTAGATCATATGGTAGTAGACGTTGGATGTGATGATAGTGAGAGAGCGAAAGAAGATTGCATATTGCTTGATGTGTTACTGAAATGAGAATCAGAAAGAAGAGAAATGTGAGGACTTTGAGACAGTGCCCTTGTTCTTATAGTTATAGAGAAGACAGGTAGAGTGGTAGAGAAGTGGGGTTTGATTTTGGCTTTGAGAAGAGTATCCAAATATTTCTTAATAATCTAGCAACATCTAATACGTAAAATAGCCTACTCCTTTTCCTGACTTGTTCTAAGAAAGCAAAATAGACTAACAACCTACACATATGCTTGTAAGTTGTGAGTCATAAGGCATGCCAGCTAGCTATCGTCTTCTTTTACTGTTATGAGAAGAAACAAAATAAATGTTATCAACATGAAACTTGAATTGTTTGATTAGATCCATATTTCAACCAATAAAAAAATCAGGTTGTCTTTTTTTTATTTACTGTTTTGCTAATTTTGAAGTTTCAGATCAAGAGAATCCAATTTTAAAATCTTAATAGGGACAGTTTAAATTGCAAGATAATCTAAGAAGAACACCGACAGATCTCTTAGTAGTCTGCAAGGATCATGAAACAGCCACGATCTTTCAAGTGCTCATAAGAAAACCATTTAAGAAATAATACACTTCTACATGTAATGCTTCTTAAAATGTATTAAAGATCGATTTTCAACTCTTAATATACAGTTGTCTTATATGGAGAATTCAGTTGTTTTAAGGTTTTATATACTACAACAAGGTTGCCAACCATCATATTCAAAATACTTTACCAAAAATCATACTAAATTTAGTGAAATTGTATGTTATTCTTGAGAGAGTTATATTATGTATATTATTAGACAAGCCTAATAAAAGGATAATTAATCATTAGTCGTATATAGCTATATTATTCTTTTGTGTGGACACTTCTCCTCCTCTACTTGTACACAATCTTATCTCCTCACGGGGCTCCTTCCTAGGTTCTTTTCTCATGCTTGAATTCCTCCATATGCATATGCATGTTGTACTACAATGTCTTCCTTAATTGTACACTGACTTGTTCTTTGGTTCCTGCAAGTTCTTCTAGCTACTTGGCTCCAGTCTGCTACACTGCTCTGCGTGAGGTCACCTGTGAGAGTCCATCATACTTCTCAACATTCTTAGTGTGAACTAAAGATAATCATTTGGTTTGAAGAGGTACTTTGGATATGCAAAAAAATATTTTATTCCTTTTGTTTTTGAGTTATCAAAGTAATCACATATATGCAGATTAATCAATGGAAAATAAGTGCTTTTGTTTGGCTGTTAGCCACAACCATAAAAAAGACGAGAAAGTGAATTATATATGAGTCTCAACACCTCTGCCAAATATTAGTCTGAATTTGATTTGCAAGAGAAGAACTAATATAAATTTGAAACTCTCAGTGATTGATGATGTTCCATTAAAACAATTATATTTTGTGAAGTTGTACAATTTTTGTTTTATTCCAGAAGCAGAACATCTCAAGTAAATAATATTTACATAATAAAACAGCTAAATATTATTAACATAGTAATTAAGTTGGCATTTGAACCAATTAATTTTGGAATCCAAATGAAATGAATCATTATGTTTGGAATAAATGATAATGTAATTTAATCAAATAGAACTTTTCTTTATCTTTGGCTTGATATACTGATGGAATTGATTAAGAATGTG
>JAOQMM010000009.1:7979901-7995284 GCA_027563515.1 Erythroxylum platyclados | reverse complement strand
ATTAATAATTAAAATTTTATTAAATAAAAATATAAAATGTAAAAAAAATTTCTTTTATTGTATAAAAAAAACACAACCTAGGCTGTCAATTCTTTTGCAAAATTAAAACCGTGAATTCCAAACAGTTTAATCATCAAAATTGCCAGTATTTTTCAGTAGGTAATTAGCAGCTAATGGCTCATTGCTATCTCATCGAACTGTATACATATAAGTATAATTGTTTCTGCAATTATCACAAATAAAGAATAATTTTTTATATTTTATTTTTTATTAATGAAAATTTTAATATTTTATTATTAATTATATAAAATATTATTATTAATTATTTAATAAAAATTATTCTTTTATGTTATATAAAAATTTAAACAAACAACAGATAAGAGGATAAGTTGTTAAAATTTTTAATTAAAACGACGACGTTTATGATTAGACAGAATAAGACAGGGTAAAATTCGACAGAGGATTCCGTCTCGGCATTTGCTTTACGTCTTGGTTAGATTTGTGTGAAGAATAGATTTAGCTTAAATATGTTAACTGTGTTGATAAAATGAACCAACCATATAGTCTGTTAGTCGTGATCGTGGTTAAGTGATTCAGAAGTTACTAGAGGTGGTGGGTTTCTTGGAAGGACTAAAGCGACTGATCACTTCAAAGCGCATAGACTAAAAGAGACTATGCTAATGCTCAACGCTCTCTATGACAGGGAGATTACTGCCATGAAATTTGATGGGTTGCTTGACGAGGCTTTGCTGGACTTACAAGAAGAGTACGAGTCACGATTGCAGCAATTAAGGCACGAAAACATTAGCAAGGTCGATGAAGGTGAAACAGGTTCTCTTAATTTAGCTTTGGAGTTAGAGACTGAACTTGGTAGAAGAATTTCTGATACGCTGGCTTCTACCGATTGTTTGGATATATGCATCAATATCTTTGTCAAGGTATGTGGCATCCAGTCTACACATACATGACATTTCAGGTATGCATTTAATTTAGATCGTATCGTTTCTTATAATTCTGCCTTAGGTATATATTGTTCTTTATATATGTTCCCTGCTGCTAAGTATTTTTGGGAACATTAACTGACTGCTCAGAATCTAATATTTGTTCTGGTCCAAATAGGTGACGTACAGAAGCACAGTAAAAACTTTAATCCGTCTAAACCCTAATTACTTGAGGACATATACTCCTGAAGAAATTGATGATATGAAGTGGGAGACTTTAGAGACAGTCATAAGCCTTTAGATCCAGCACGTTGAATTGGTAGTTAAAAATAAGTTATCGTGATTGAAAAGAGACTATGCAACTAACTTCTAGGAGGAATCACGGGAGGAGTTATCTGGTTGGAATGCTTCGTCAAGATTGCAGATAAAATCATGAGAGTCTTCTTCCATCGGAGGTGTAGCGAGGAGTAACAAAGAGCCATACAAGCTTTTCAAGCTGTTAGATTTATTGGAAAAGCTTAAAACAACTATAAAGCATATGCCAAGAAGCTGCATAAAGCAGATGCGATGCCAAGAATTTGGAGATGTAAAGCAGATGCTCCAAGAAGTAAAGCACAGAAGGTTATAGTATGCGATGGGGAAAAATTGGAGAAAGCTGGAGATGCGATTTCCTCAACGCTGTAACTTTGAATAGAGATCACCTGAGAAAGATGTTGGCAGATTTATGGGGAAAAAATTGGGGGAATAAAGATTATGTCTATTTTTTTAAAATTATTATTTTAAAATAATAAATTAGTTATTGAAGTAGATAATTATTTCCAATTGATATTCACGTAGAAATTATAAAAACTAACATAGTATGTCAAATCATCTTCGTTAATAGAGGGTCTAACGGCATATTATTTTTGTAAAAAATTTAAAATTCTAAATTTTATTGTCAATTTTTAAAATTTAAATTATAATTACAAAATTTAATAAAGTTCAAAATCTTTTTGGTAATTAAGCTTTTCTAATATTAGTCTTATATACAACCTAGCTTATAATAGACTCAATAAATTTTTATAATATTTTAATTTCTCTTAGAGATAAGAAAATCTTTAACAATCTAGTCTACAATATAAAGAAATTGTATATAAGATTTAGTATTATGTACAATTTATAATTCATAAGTGTATGAAATACAAAACAACTTTTAAAGAAAGCAAATAAATTTCTCAATTCTATATCAAGACAAATAAAACTTAACTTTATGTCAAAACAAGGTGTAAAGAGGTGAACTATCATGAAAATAACAAGGAATAAGTTTGAGATATCCCAAAAAAATAATTAAGGTAAATTTAGATATAAATTGATTTTATTAATAGAACTAATTCAAATTCTAGTTGTTTTATAATAAAATTTTCTTTATAAAATTTGTTATTATCCATAGAATTTTAGTTACAACTAATATAACTTTTATGGTTAATTTACATGAATAAAATAACACTTTATAACTAGAAATAACTTAATTAAAAAAAGATATGTCCTTAAAACTAATATCAAATTATTGTTATAATGCGTAAATATGATTCGACAAAAGCTAGTTTAGCATTAACTTGATAACAAAGATGTATATGTCACGATGGATAAACAACAGTAGCGAAGCGTGCACATTTCACAAAGAATTAAACATCTTGAATAGGCCAATGATTTGTATCTATTTAAGCATCAAAGTGTTTAAATTTGATAATTTACAATAATGGAGTAAATCTTGAAAGAATCTTAACCAATTATCTCACACACACACACACACACACACAATCCCCAAATAAGTAATGAAAATTAAATTTAACAAAAAAAGTAGGAAATAATCACATGCACCAAAACAAAATACAATATAGGTAGGTTTTTTCCTATAATATTTTTACCAAAATTTAAATTAGACATTAACATTTGGTAACATATAAAAAAGACCATAATGTTTTAAAAAAGTTTAAAATAATCCTTAGATTGACAAAAATTTCAGGATACTATCAATTTTACTAACTTGACCAATTTTTTTTAATTTATTAAGGGGTTCATATTAGCCACACATGTTGCTGCCTAAAACTCTTAAAAATTTAATCCTTAATTAGTTGGGGGACTTAAGAGTTTTTAAATCTCTAGATCCCTAGAACCAAACATTAAGGTACCCAAAACCTAAACCACTAAATGTTCTCATCACCAGCAGCACTGTTGGTACAGTTTCATATTTTGAATATCAATTAATTTCAACTCTCAAATAGGTGCTTTTTTCAAGTAAATTTATAATTAAGCAAATTGTAAGTTTCTTGGGAGGTGGATGTTCTTTTCTTTAAAAAGTAGAAGTAGGGATGGCAACGGGCCAACCCTTGCCATTTTTTAAAAAATTAAAAATATAGAACAACTTATTTTTTTAATGGTATCCGGATCTGGGCTACTCAAGCTTAAGCTCTGAGACCCAACTTTTTTAAGTAAAACGATGTTGTTTTACTTAGAATAATTAAGTCTGGAGTTAATCTAGGCCTGGGCCTAGCCTTGGGTCGGCTCATAGAAAATAACTAAATTTATGCCCATTGGCTAAAAATTATCATCCCTAAGTAGATGTCTAATGTTATTGACTTGTTTAGCCATCCTTTAGCGTATTAGGTTGGTAGTTTTGTAGATTCTTCCTCTTGTCTCTGTCTTTCATTTAAGTATATTAGAGAGGTTGCACTCATTTTGATAAGATTCATTTGTGTAATCGATTTCCTTATATTACCTATAATGGATCATACAATATGGCTTTAAAAAGTTTCAACTACTTTATTATGTTGAGATATTCTTGACAGGTTAGAAATATTCTACTTTCAGAATTGAAGCTAATTATGGTCCTAATTTGCAGCTATAGAATTAGGCGTTAGTTTCCAATATTAGCATTCTTCTCTGTAACATATAAACCAGTCTTGTACATCATTATTTCTTACGTGTGTGAATGAGAAATACAACAAAAATTATCTCTATTTGTTTCAAGTTAGTATCAGAGCATAGTTCTTGGTTCTTGATCTAAATTGTATTTTTGAATCCCGTTTATAAACAAATGGGTGATAAAGTTGAATCTTCACGAAACAATCTTGTTCCTGTTGTAGTGCAGTCTGAAGGAGTATTTAATACATGTATTACTCTTACTGAATCGTACTATGATGTTTGGTCACAGTTGATGGAGATACACATTGCTGAAAGAGAAAAACTCTCTTACATTCGTGGAAAACCAACACCACCTAAAGAATCTAAAGAGGGATATAAAAATTGGTATGCCGAAAACCAAAAAGTTAAGAGATGTTAGCTAGTATCAATGACACCTGAAATCATAAAACACTACGTTCGATTGCCTACTACTTATGCAATCTGGACAGCATTGGCAAAAGCTTTCTATGATGGAAGTGATGAACTACAAACTTTTGCTCTAAACCATAAAGCCTCTGGAGCTAAGTAGAATGAAAGACCTCTTTCAGAATACTATAGTGAACTTGTTGAGATTTTTCAAGAACTAGATCATCGAGACAAAGTTGTTACGAAGAATCCTGAGGATGTTGAAGCATACAGGCAATCCATTGAAAGATTGAGAGTGCATATATTCCTTACTGGACTTGATGACTGATTTGAACAAGTTCATGAAAATATTTTATGAAAGCAGTCAATTCCAAATCTAGAAGAATGTTATGCTTTAATTCGGAGTAGCTAATCGTAGAATTACATTCAAAGGAGAATTTGAAAAAATTCAGAAACTACAGCAATGGTTGCAAGGAATAAGCCAAGAAGTAATCAAAGTATTGAAAAACTTCGTACAAATGTACTCATTGTAATGAATCTGGACACACAAAAGACAGCTGCTATGAATTGGTAGGGTATCTAGGCTGGTGGGATCACAACAAAGCTCAAAAGAAGAATATGAAGACAGCTCAACTTGCTGTTGCAGTTGCCGAAATAAGAACTAAAGATGAAACTGGTGAAATGCATTCAACGATGATAGCTACTACAGGTAATGGTGGTAAGTCTCTTTATGCTTCTGCTCCTATTAGTAATAACACATGGATAATTGATTTCGGTGCAACCAATCACATGAATTTTGATTCTAAACACACTGTTGAAATCAAACCCTCCTTAGAAAAATTTGTTTCAACTACTAATGGTGAAAAATTTTCTATTATTGGCAAAATGTCCTTGAGATTTACTGAAACTTTAAACTTAGAATCTATTCTTCTTGTTCCTTCTTTGGGATATAACCTCTTATCTGTGTCTCAAATAACAACGACCTTATCTTGCACTGTAGTTTTTTTGCCTAACTTTTTTCTCTTTAAGGACATCCAAGACGATTGGTTGTGGTACTAAGGAGGGAATTTGTACTACTGGACTTGAAGGCAACAACTTCAGGTAAACTAAGTCAAGCTCTTACAGTAAAGGGTTGTAACTTGGCAAACAGTCAAGCAGAAATTTGGTTACAACATCAAGGATTGGGACCTCTTTTAGATACTTAAAGAAATTATTTCCTAGGTTTTTGAGAAAGTTAATATTTCTAGTCTTCATTGTGATGTATGTGAACCAGCAAAAAGTCACATAACTTCTTTTTCATCAGTCTTGAATAAAAGTCCTTCTCCATTTATGATTGCTCATTCAGATATTTAGGGGCCATCTAAAATTCACACATTGGGAGGATCTCGTTGGTTTGTTACATTCATTGATAATTGTACTAGAATGACATGGCTATGGCTAATATAATCTAAGAATGAGGTGAACATGTTTAAGAAATTTTGCAAAATACTCAAGATCAAATTTATAGGCGGACTTCTAAATCTAGTAAATTGGGTGATGAAACAGAAGGGCAAAACTAGGAGGAAGGAAGTTGATTTTAAGGGTCAATGGCATGGGTTTTTAGAAAGAGTTGAGAGCATCTCTTTGATTTAAGATATTTCCTATCATCTAGTGTTTTAAAAGGAAAGAATAGGCCATTAGAGACAATCTCCTACAAGCCAATACTTTTCACTATTGAAAAGAATCTCATCCTTGTTTCCTAATAAAAAAATCATTTCCATAAAAAAAGGGGTTTTGGAAATATTTGGACCCTATTAACTTGATGAAGACGTTGATGTACCTAGGTATGTCTTAATGATCTTTACTTAAAAGTTTGGTTTGAAATTTCAATGTAAAAGACCCACTCGAATAACACTTATTAATTCCTAATGACACCTAGGAATGAGAGGGTGAAATTGGTGTTTGTGATTCTATGAACTTTTTTTTACTATTCAAAATGCAATCCTTAAATATAAATGTAAATATTTTTATTTCAGGTTTCGCTTTTAGTTAGTTATTTCCTCAGCACGAACTCTTGTTGTAATAATTAGAGAGTTATGAAACTTTATTATTCTTTTTATTTGATATTTTGATGTAATTATTATTTATTATATAATGCAATTGTAACATTTTAAATACTTTATATTATCCTTAATTTTATATTTGTATGATGATTAAATGATTTTTTATATTAATTGTGATTATTATTTATATGTGAAATATGTGAAAATTAATATTAATAGAAATAAATAGATTATTATTATTTTAAATTTTCATTGTTATAATTTTTAGAAACATTATTGATATAAAATTAAAAATTATATATTACAATATATTCAGGATTATTTTGTAATTTTAAGAAAACTTCAGAGGCTAATTTTAAAAAATTATCCAAAATAGTAATCAGTATTGACCGATATCAGTACGAGTACGGTATTGATAACATTAATTCTATACTTCTTTAAAATAAATTATTTTATAGTAAATTTTTTTTACTAAAACCTATCCTATCCAAACGGCATATTATAGGGTACAATATATCAAAATTAATTTGGTCGATAAAACAAAGAAAAGGGTTAAATCGAACATTTATTTATTTCAAACCATTGTACTTAAATAACTATTTTTAACACCTCTAAAAAAAAGAAAAAGGAAAGGAAAAAAGGGTTTAGAGCTAATGCATGTGGTACATGTGCAGCGGCAATTTGAAAGATGCTCCAGTCTCTTCCTTCTCTCTTCGTCTCCATTTCACCTTCTTAATTCTCTCTTCCTCTCCATGTGTATTTCAACTCCAGCCATGACTGTCTAATATTATTATCTCTTAAATATCTAAAGGCTAATAGGTTTTCTCTCTCTAATCATACGAAAGGAAGCCGGTCTTCCACATGCTCCCCATTGTTAGTATCCTCAATGCTCCCATCTTCACTTAAAATATTGCACCTGTTCACATGCGTGCATGTGAATTTTCTCTTCCTCCTATTTTTCTAAAATTTATTTCCAGCTAAAATATTATTGATAATATGCTTCTTTTTCTCCCATCTTCTCTTGTCCCATTCAGCTTTGATCTTAGCCAGCAGTTTAAGACTCTTTCTGATAAAAAACCTTTGCTTCTAAAATGGATGAAGAGAAAGTTACCAACTTTTCTTTACCACCCTTCTTCACAAAGCATTTGTGTTCGAAATTTATGTCAATGAAATGGAAAATCTTGTTAATCCCATCCAACTGTTAGTGAGTCCATAAGGGCTTATCTTATAATTGGAACTGAAATGCTATGGTGGCTTCGTAACGTGCACTACTCAAAGAACATGAGAAGAACTTGGGGATCAATTTGGCATTGTTTGTGTCTTCATTCATGACTGAACATGGAAAGATTCTATCTTCACTCAATCATATAACGAATAACTAATCTCTTCACTTAATTAATCAGTGAATGATGGGTTTCGATCTGTTTTTTCTTGTTTCGCTTTTCTTTTTCCCAACTACAGTATGGATGGTTCATCATTGAGAAAGCTGCTTATATATCAGTGACGTGAGTCCAAAATTTCTTGTACAATTGCCTACGATATTGGCAAAAACATGCATTACTTCAATCATATTCCTTTCAGCGATTTCTATACTATATTATAACTCACAAATTTGATTATATTAGTTATTAACAACTGCCTATGAAAAGCAGCTTTTTAAAAATTACTTGTAAAAAGCAACTTTTAACATCCGATCTATGGGGATACCTTTTGGTAAAGATGTACGTAATATTCAATCCTGAAGATAAATACCCATCTTTGAACTTCGAGTCTTAGAACATGCCATGACAGGGGCTCTCTTCTCATGCCAGAATAGTTTCACATTCATTTTCTCTACTTTCACTGCTTAAATATCTCAGCTTTTCACGTGAAAATAAGTATTTACTGTTAATCTGAAATGAAAATTTCTCAACACACAACAAGAACTGCTAGAACTTGCAGTTGACTATTACTGCAGCATAAGAAAGAGAAGAATGCATTATTAAGAAACACATTCCCTATCCATGTTTAATGTCGGAGAAACTTCCTGTGAGTCCAAAAGCTTCCTTGTCATTACTAACTGATTAACAGCTGTTGCAGAACCCAAGATCTCACGAGCTCTATGATTAATCTAATCAAACATCTGTTCATTATTTATATAACTACGCTTATAAGATTAATCAATCTTCTTTCTACTCATAAACATCCCAAACTGACATATATACTTCTTTCTCCTTTTCTCTGGCTCTCCGTCACTCCCATTACAATCCAAAGACTGATAATGGTGAAGAGGCATGAGCCTAAGTGAAAAAAAAAGAAAGAACCAAGGAGAAGAAAAACAATATGCAGTCCAAAGTCCTACTCTTCTTTTTCTACTGTTGCATTGGTTTTAGTTGGGTTGTTTCAGTTAAGGCCGTTCAGACACCTGCTTTCAGTGATGAAGCATCTGCTTTGTTAATGATAAAAGCTGGTCTTGTAGATCCATTTCACAACCTTCAAAATTGGACTTTGTTCCATAATGCAAGTCATTGTAATTGGACTGGAGTTTGGTGCAACTCTGATGGATTAGTAGAAAAGCTTGATCTTTCCCACATGAATCTCAGCGGTCGTGTATCAGATGACATCCAACTTCTGAAGAGCCTCACGTCTCTCAACTTGTGTTGCAATGAGTTCTCTTCGCCATTGACAAAAGCTCTATCAAATCTCACTTCCCTGAAGAGTATTGATGTGAGTCAGAACTTCTTTGTTGGGAGCTTTCCGGCTGGTCTCGGGAGAGCTGGTGGCCTAACTTTACTAAATGCTTCAAGCAACAGTTTCTCAGGACTTATTCCTGATGACATTGGCAATGCCACTTTGCTTGAGATGCTTGATCTCAGGGGGAGTTTCTTTGAGGGCTCTATCCCCAAATCTTTCGGCAACTTGAAGAATTTAAAGTTTCTTGGCCTTTCTGGGAACAATCTCACTGGTCAAATACCACCAGAGCTGGGGCAGCTTTCCTCATTGGAGAGAATAATTCTCGGATATAATGAGTTTGAAGGTGGGATTCCAGCAGCATTTGGAAACTTAAGCAATCTCAAGTATCTTGATTTGGCAGTTGGCAATCTTGGTGGTGAGATTCCAGCTGGATTGGATAGGCTTCAGATGCTTGAGACTCTCTTCTTGTATCAGAACAATTTTGAAGGTAATATTCCTGCTATAATTGGCAACCTTACTTCTCTGCAGCAGCTGGATCTCTCAGACAATATGTTATCAGGAGAAATTCCTGGTGAGATTGCTAAGCTACAAAATTTACAGCTGTTGAACCTCATGTGCAACCAGCTCTCAGGTTCAGTACCAGCTAGACTTGGAGGACTGACTCAGTTAGGAGTGCTTGAACTGTGGAACAACTCATTATCAGGGCCATTGCCTAGTGATCTTGGAAAGAATTCACCATTGGTTTGGTTGGATGTATCATCCAATTCCATATCTGGTGAAATTCCAGCAACCCTGTGTAATGGTGGCAATCTCGCTAAGCTCATTCTCTTCAACAATGCCTTCTCAGGTCAAATTCCAGTCAGCTTATCATTGTGTTCGTCACTTGTTCGTGTCCGTATGCAGAACAATTTTCTAATTGGCACAATTCCAGTAGGGCTTGGCAAACTTGGGAAGCTTGAAAGGTTAGAACTGGCAAATAATAGTCTTACTGGTCAGATCCCCAATGATCTTGCTCTATCTTCATCTCTTTCTTTCATAGATCTGTCAAAAAATCATATCCGATCTATTCCTTCCACAATTCTTTCAATTCCAAAACTACAATCTTTTATGGCATCAAACAATAATTTAGAAGGTGAAATCCCAGACCAATTCCAGGACTGTCCTTCACTTTATGTGCTTGATCTCTCATCCAACCATTTCACTGGAGTCATTCCAGCTAGCATTGCTTCATGTGAAAAGTTGGTTAAATTGAATCTCAAAAACAACCGATTGACCGGAGAAATTCCCAAAGCACTTGCAATGATGCCCACGTTGTCTATTCTTGATCTATCAAACAACTCCCTAACTGGTGGAATACCTGAGAATTTTGGCTCCTCCCCGGCGTTGGAAGTCCTAAATGTCTCGTACAACAAGTTACAAGGTCCTGTTCCGGAAAATGTGGTGCTAAGAACAATCAATCCAGATGAGTTGGTAGGCAATGCAGGTCTCTGCGGCAGCGTGCTGCCACCATGTAGTCATAATTCACTAACAGTGTCACAGGAAAGGAGCTTGCATACAAAGCACATTATTACTGGATGGCTCATTGGTACTTCATCGGTTCTAGCAGCAGGAATCACCCTTATTGTGGGTCGATCTTTTTACAAAAGGTGGTACTCGAATGGAAGTTGCTTCGAAGAAAGTGTTGAAATGGGGAATGGAGAGTGGCCATGGAGATTGATGGCATTCCAGAGACTAGGTTTCACCAGCGTAGACATTCTAGCTTGCATCAAGGAGTCAAACGTGATTGGTATGGGAGCTACTGGGACTGTCTACAAGGCCGAGATGCCAAGATTAAACACAGTTGTGGCTGTTAAGAAGCTATGGAGATCAGGAGCAGACATTGAAACAGGGAGTAGTAGCGATTTTGTCGGAGAGGTGAATGTGCTGGGGAAGCTGAGGCATCGCAATATTGTCCGGTTACTAGGATTTCTGCATAATGACAGTGACATCATGATAGTATACGAGTATATGAACAATGGCAGCCTTGGAGAAGTCTTGCACCGCAAACAAGAAAGAGGATTACTAGTAGATTGGGTTTCAAGATATAATGTAGCTCTTGGGGTTGCTCAAGGACTTGCTTACCTCCACCATGACTGTCACCCACCGGTCATTCATCGTGACATCAAGTCTAACAACATACTGCTTGATGGAAATCTTGAGGCAAGAATTGCTGATTTTGGACTGGCCAGGATGATGATTCGCAAGAATGAGACTGTGTCGATGGTGGCTGGATCTTATGGTTACATTGCCCCTGGTAAGTTTCATTTGATTGCTTAGACTGAGCACTCAAGTTCATTTAACCAATGAAAACACTGTTTCTTTTCCCTGGCAGAATACGGATACACCTTGAAGGTTGATGAAAAGATTGACATTTACAGCTATGGAGTAGTTTTATTGGAGCTTCTAACTGGAAAGCAACCGTTGGACCCCGAATTTGGAGAGTCTGTCGACATTGTCGAGTGGATTAGAAGAAAGATTAGAGACAACAGATCATTAGAGGAAGTACTAGACCCCAATGTAGGAAGTTGCAAACATGTTCAAGAAGAGATGCTATTAGTCCTTAGGGTAGCACTTCTCTGCACGGCCAAGCTTCCCAAGGATAGACCTTCAATGAGGGACGTACTAACAATGCTTGGAGAGGCAAAGCCAAGAAGAAAAAGTAGCAGCAATAGCAGTGGATATGATTGTAACAAAGAGAAGCAGGTGCCAGTTTTTAGCACATCACCCGTAAATGGCCTTCTGTAGAGCATACATGAGTTCTCCCACTATTTGCTTCTTCATTCTTATTTTGTATGTAGCCATGCTTAATGTCTATAATCAAAATCATCTTGATGAACACATCCAACCTTCTGTTGTAACTAGTAAAGCAAGGTCCATTTTCAGTAAATGTATCGACATTCCCTTTTAATTTGCTAGTTTAGGCACATGCTCGGAGAGCTATAACTTTTCACATTTTTCTTTCACTGCTGGACATTCCTTAGCAGCCTTATTTAGCAACTTAGATATTTCAGTATTCATCCACTTCACCTGTACATCTCTTCTAGTTGTCTGTAAGCAAAACTACCTTCGTTGTTCGCCAGTCCTCTCTTGAAATCTTGGACCATTCAATCCAAAGGTAAGTATAAAGGAGTAAAATCATTTCAAATCTCACAACATTTGTTTCCCAAGTCAAGTAGCTTTTAGCCTCAGCCATCCTCACGATTATAAGTCTCTTAACGAAGATAAATAACAAACTAGATGCAAAATGTGAATCTGAGAGTAAGAAGAAAATCAAGTTTTCTGTCAAGCCCTTCCTATGGCTCGTCTGACGCTATAATGGAAAGGAGTTCTATGTAAGTATAGCAAAAGTTGAAAGCATGAAACTTTATGATTCATTAATCTTTTGTCGTTTAATGGATTGCTGTGCCCAACAACGTTTCATTTTGTTTTTCCCTTATATTTTTGTTTTTGGCTCGATATTTCGCCTTCCTTTCGTAGATATCATTTTATAATTATATCCGATTAAAATATATAATTATAATTAATTTGGTTCACCTATAAATGTTCATCCATCTTCTTATTTTATATACGAAGAATGAGAATCAAACATTCAAGAGTAGAACTTGTGAGAATGCCAATCTTATAAATTTTAAATTTTAAATTAATATTTGTAACTTATAATTAATGAATAAGTATTTCTATTGTAGCTCCTCTTTTCATTCATAATTATCTTAGTTTTTAAATTTTAATCAAGTTATTATCCTAATTCACCTAAATCATTTCAACAAATAATATTAGAGACTAATTATGATGTATATATCTATTTATGGTGTGCTTTGAGATTGTCACTAAAAGTGGATTATCCATATAAAAAATTAGATATTGTTTATTCTTTGAAGGTAGTAAGTACTATTCATGTATATAATTATTGTTTATGTCAAATAATAAGATCTATTTCTCTTAGCTCAAAGTAATTTAGGTTAGAAGCAATGACAACTAAATTTAAGATTAAGAAGCTTAACAGGAATAATTTCTTGTTGTTAAAGTTGAAACCTGTCCTTACAAAGGATAGTTGCTCAGGAGTCATTAAGGAAGGCTTATGAATTTCATAAAATGATGCCAAATAGAATGAAATAGACGTGAATGTTACTATAAATCTTGATCTATATTTAGTTGATGAAGTTTGTCAACCATAGAGGAGAAGAAAATAATAAAAGAGATATGAGATCATTTCATAAAGCTACAAGTTAAGTCACTCCATAATAAAATTTTCCTTAAGAGAAAACATTATACTCTTCAGATGTCAAAATCTACTTTAGTTATCAAGCACATTAATAATTTAACTATTATGTTTTCTCAGCTTATATCGTTGGGTTATAGAATAGAGCCACATGAATATGTCAAACTTTTATTTCAAAATTTACTTTATATGTATGATCAACTCATCATCAACTTAGCCAATAATTTCTTATAAACTATCTAGTCTATGATGACACTACAATTACAATTATGAAGAAAGAAAGTAGGCACAAGAATAAGGAAGATATGTAGCCTAGTTCACAATAAGTTGAATCCTTGACAGCGAAAAAAGGAAGATTGAAAGAATATGATCTAAGTGGAAGCCAAAATTATAGCAGATCAAAATCAAGAAGGAAGAAGAATTTAAAGTGCTACAATTTTAGTAAAAAAAGGTCATTTGAAATAGGATTATTAAAATTTAAATAAGAAAAATTTCAGTCTTCAAAGAAATTCTACAAGTACTTTAGATGATGGAAATGCTCGAGGTATTGTGAAGTAGTAACAACAATTGAAAGTAGAAAGTCACCATCTAATGTATGGCTCTTCGACTCAGGACCTACTTTTTACATCACTTCTTGAAAATAATAGTTCCATCAATATGAAGTAACCTCAGGAGTGTATGCATATGTTTGTGATGATTATCCTTTAAAGTTTGTTATTATTTGAAACATCAAGTTAAAGATGTATGATGGTACAATTTATACTCTTCAAAAAGTGCGATATGTGAAGCTTGAAGAAGAATTTGTTATCTCCAAAACAACTAAATGATTTTGGGTATAAAAATGAAAACTTTTAAAAATATTTTGAAGATAATTTGAGGCACCTTTGTACTTAGAATGGAGAGAAGATAGGTGTAAACTTGTACAAGTTAAAGTGAGACTCGTTCTAAAATAGAAGCATTAATCACTTCAAGTAGTCTAAGTGAAAGATCTTCAATGTCATAGCATACAAAATTTGGAAAAATATAAAAACAAAGAATAAAGATCCTTTTTAGCAAAAGTTATTCCATGGGCTTACAAAGGTATCACTACCCTTTTATGGGCATTATGTTACAAATACGTATTATTGTATAAAATTTAACATATTAAATTCAAAAAGCAACATCTTTATTGAATTAGTTCACTATGATGTGTGACAAACACTAGTTTTGTTCCTAGAAGTAGCAAAGTACTTTTTTCTCTTTTGTTGATGATTATTGGAGAAGTTGTCAGATATACCCTTATAAGAGAAAAACATATGTTTTCTTAGTCTTCAAAGTTTTCAAAGTGCATATTAAACTTTATTATGATAAAAAAAAGATAAAGTACTTAAGGATAAATAATTTAGGAAAATGTACCAATAATGAATTTCATACATTATATAAACAAGAAGACATAAAAAAATAGCTAACTATTGCTTACATTCATAAAATAGATTGACAAAGCTAACGCACATACGTTATTAGAAAGAACAAGACCAATGTTGAGAGTTGCAAGCCCAAACAAGGTTGTCTGGGTAAAAGTAGTCAATACTATATATTGTGCATTGAATCGAATTCCATCAACTAAAATTGAGTTAAAGACACAGATAAAGATGGAGATTGAGAAGCTGATGGATTATTCTAACCTTCATGATGTGATTTATATATTCAATAAAAATAATACTAAAGTTCACTACGTAAGTGCGCCTATTGTTCTTATAATATAGTCTAGGTGAATACGAATGTTAATTCCATGAAGGTTACAAATACGCCATTATTTTCAACTATGTGTTAAAGCCCTAAGAGAAACAAAATGTGATACTTCCTAACACAAAACCCATATGGTATCGTGTAGGAATTGTGATGAAAAACACGTCATCGGGTTCCTCTAAGGACATACTTATGTTCACCTACATCAGAGTACCAAAAAATTATAAAATATACCACTTTTAAACGTGACCAAGTACATGTTAGGGTTTCTATACTCATATTGTGAACATGTCCTAAGGTAAGTATACACGCCTTCGTGTTATAGCCCACATACAAAAGTAAAAAAGAAATAAAGAATGCCATTTTTAAATACGTGCCTTACAATGCCCAACATAAGACCAATGTTCCTTCAATTACCTTTTATGTTTTCTG
>JAOQMM010000009.1:7946057-7959128 GCA_027563515.1 Erythroxylum platyclados | reverse complement strand
GAGAAAGGCTAAGAATGTGTTCCCTATTCTGGGATTTTGAATTTCGTCTATATAATCTCAATTTTTTCAGTTTCTTCCTTTTTCTTGTAATCATAGTAAGGTACTCAATAATATTTAAGCGTAAGTGTAGGCCAACATCCAACCATAGTTCAAGCTTATTGATTGGAAACATACATGTTCTATTTAACCCTAACTGTGGGGACATCAAACTGGGCCAGGTCTTCATAGTTTCTATATTTTCATAGTAGGGAAATGTTTTATAGAGCACCAGACAATTACATTTTCCCTGAAAACCCAAAAGAAAATGAATGTTTTGGATGACATCAATAGCAGCAATATCTTAATCAATGTAAAGTTCCCTGGTGTAGGTTCAATTATTTCTCAAGAATGCTTACAAACTATCTCAACAATGGGGTAACATTCCTGTCATAATTGGTGGTGATCTTAATAGCCTTCCACAGGTGAGGCCTGATAATGCCATCTTTATTAGGTTCTACAAATTATATTTACGTCGTTTTATTATACTCAACTCGAACTTCTCTTTTGAAGAGTGCTGTGTACCGATTTCTGGCATCATCTGAGGTGAGCTCTGATAACTAGAAAACATAAAGGTCTTTTTTTTTCCTCAACCATTTTCTTTTGTTGACTTGTAATTTCTTTGCTTTCAATTTCATGTTGGGACGTCTTACAATACGACCGCATAAATATATTTGGGAAACTTAAACGTTCACTACACAACAAAGATAAGAATTTATCCAAATTAAGAAAAATCTGAGAATTTTGTTTCTTCCTTGTAATTATAAAGCATGTCCATGGAGACCATTAAGATTTGTAAGCATTGGCTCTATTGTGATTGTATGCTGGAAGGAAAATTCAATTAAAAATATAGTCAACATACCTTATATGGGAAAAGAAAAAAGGTTTTCTTCAAAGATTAAACAAATATTTCTAACGTATGACAACCTATATTCTTTCAAGGGTCATGAAAATGTACTTGATGGATGGTACTTTTGGTGTTTCTTTTTCCTTTTAAATAATTAGCTAAGGTGTAAAATGACAAGAAAATGATGATATCCGTTATGCAGTGTTTATAATTCTACGTCAAGGATGTTGCTACATAGATGGAGTAATGAGGAAATAAGACTTGCTTCTGGCAATGAAGGCATCACCCAACTTCAGCACCGATTAAAGCTTTCTAGTGCATACTTGGGAGTTCCTATAAGTCCCTGTTTGTACTTTAAGCTACATTTCTTAATCGCAGCAAGAGTAGTTACTGCATTTTTGTGAGACTTTTGATGACCAATTTTGATACACGTTAATGAGTACAAAGGCTTTATCTTATCAGTTTATTGCAACCACATTTTCTAACACACTTTGATGAATGGGGTTATTTATTGGTTGTGCACATGTTTGACGACAACCAACAGCTGCCGGAGAAGAAGGAGGAGATAGGAAAGGGAAACTTATAAATAAATTAAATAAAAAATGGGTCTAACACTTATAAATAAATTAAAATTAATATATTTTTAAATAAGTTGGTCCCACCTTGTAACGTCAGCAATGGCATAGCGTAGGGGCTCACAAAAATAATAAAAAATATTTTAAAAATATCAAGTCAGTGTTAACTTGACACTTAACAAAGAGGTTTAAAATTTCCGTTACGATGAGGTCAAAATTTAATGTCTTTTAAATATTAAGGTTATAATTGTGCACTCTGAAATATTAAAATTAAAATTGTTGATTGATATAAAAAAGTGACCCTTTTATCGAAAAGATATGATGCACAACCTAATGTACTGACATATTTGCTGAGACAATGTTTTAGCTTTGTGTTTGTAAATTGTCTCACAACCAGTTATGGTTCCATCTGAAGCAAAGCTATAAATATTAAGTACACAAAAGCAACTGCAAGTGGAAATGAAATCACCTAATCCACTTTTGCTATTCCTATTTTGTTCCAACTCATCTCATCCACACATTTATATAAGACCCGATAAATTTGAAGATGAGATGAGTGGGAATAAGGTAGGAACAGCACAAATGTGTAGATGAGATGAGTTAGAACAGGGTAGGAACGGCAAAAGTGGAACAAATGATTTGTTCCCTTGCAAGTGGGGGAAGATATTGTTACTTTGAAGTAAGCATTTGTTTGCCTCACTGCCACCCCTCACTGCATAACAGTCGGCTGTCAAATAATTTATTACATCTCATCTACAAAAATTATAACTATGGATCCTATTCTAGTGAAGATAATCAAATTGTTATCCAAATTTTGCCTTCTGCTAATCCTTAAGCAAGTCTTCGATACACTTATCTAAATAAAAGTTTCAATCAGATAAGCTTATACATGTTTCATAGACAATAGGTGTTGCCTAGCGCTCTTTCATGTAATACAATGGAAATTAGTTAAAACGATAAATGCTCGACAACGTTTGCAACTAATTACTAAGAATCAAGTCTCGTATTCTCATTATTCTATACCTATTTTGTTTCAAGAAAATCTATCCATTCAATAAATATAAACCATAAAAATTGAACGGATAGAATAGTCCAGTAACTCGGGGAACAAAAGGTCCATTCCCTAATTACTCACCCTAGGAAACGGTTTTTGCAGGTCATGTATGCAGCAGTAAGTGATCGTAAGTTATAGACCTGACTGCAGGCCGAATGTCAATCGATGATTCCACAGTCCAGCCAACTAAAATTCTAGCCGGCCACTGTCACGAGCATCAGAGTCCATAGACACACACACTAACAGGGAATCAGATTTTGCTACTAAGATACCAAACAATAAATCAGGGAAGTAATTGAATCATTCGAAATTGTCCCAAGTCCAGCTCTTGCGGGTTGTGGCCTGGTCAAGTCTTAGGGTGAGCGAAAAAGAAAAAACTAAAAAGAAATATCACTGATATTTTTCCTATACGAAATGTTTGGTGACACGTTTAAGAAATCAAACTCCGATGATTAATTTGACAACACTTCTTTTGAACTTTTTGGGTCAAATTCGAACAATAAAATCAAAATCCGATAGTTCACTTACGAACATTTTATCAGCATACAATATCGGGAGTTATCAGAAGTTACACCTTGAGATGCAGTTTACGCACAAATACATAGAACTCAAAGATGTTAAAGTAACCATCTAAAACCCCATGCCATCTATTGTTTCCAACCTCGTCCCTACACAGCTACCACTACACCCCCATGTATCGAAAACAAAAAGAACCTATGAAGGTTCTGAGTATACATGACAATGAGAAAGAGAAGCGAAATAAGTAAAGAAGAAACATTGAAGAAAGAGCGCACAGAAGCCCGGTTAGTTCAGTAGTAATTCCCATAATAAGGCTGTGGAACAGAAGCTGGCTGCTGTGCAGGGGTTAATGTTGCCACAGCAGCTGGTTGTGCATAACTTTGTTGCGGGAAGGCCTGCTGATATCATAAATAAGCCATCAGCTACCAAATTACACGATCAAGCAAAATGAATGTAGTTTAACAATTCCAATGCGTTTACAGAAAATGAATGAAACGTCTCATAGGGAAATATGATCAGGGCAAGCTAGCTAATAAAAATTTTGGAGGATATATTACGGAACATTCTGTACCTGTGCAGTAGGATATGTAGGAGGATAAGCACCATAGGCAGTAGTTTGTGCAGAAGATGTGGGAACTTGTGGAGTCGTATAGCTGCTTCCATAACCACTATAAGCACTATATTGAGCCTAGTACAACAAAATCAAATGATCAATTTGTAGAACAAAAGATTAAAAAGTCTCTCATATTACTGAATTTCATATCTTCCTTTCGTGCAATATTAAATATGAGAATCCAACTACTCCTGTGACAGAATTCAGTTGAAGATCTTCAAGTGACTAAGGAAAAGCAATAAACCTGCTGGCCGTATCCAGGAGCCCAATGTTGCACCTGTGTTTGTGTAGCAGGTGGCCATGTTTGAGGCTGCACATTGTAACTGGCTGACCACTGGTTTTGGGCATTTGGATATGCACCAGTCATGGACTGGCCTGGTGAATGAGCATCAGAGTAAGGCTTGGCCAGCTTTGCCTTATCTGAACTGAGGTAATCCTCTGCATGCCTTTTTTTTAACTCTGACTTGCTCCTGTGAGGTACGAAGATCTTAGCATGACGATCTTCAGCCTTCTTGATGCTTTGTAAGTCTCCAAAATGCCCCAAGAACTGTGAGCATATGCTTAAAAATGAGCAATCTGATCAATAACTCAGCTTTTAAAGACTAAATTCCACTTCATAATATTACATATACCTTAAAAGGGAGCCGTCACCTTTACCCACATTTAAATTCCACCTCATGAGAGGAATCACGTTTTTACTATGTCACAATAACATATATAACGTAGAATGTACAGATCAGGCAAAAATCAATCTGGAATATGGATACCAGCTCCATATAAATACAAGCTCATAAGGGAACAAAAAATAGATAGAAATAAAATAAAAGCAATAGGCTAACCTCCAAGAAAATGCAAGAGAGCTCTTCTCTTTCAGCAGTACTTGCAGGATTGAGGCTATCAAAGTTGGGCACAATGAATTTCTCGACCAATGAGTCTAAATAATCAATTCTCTTAGGAAGTGACTGAATTGTCTCAAAATGTATAATGGCCTGCTTGGTGTACACAAAAGGCTGACTATTAGCTCGAAGAAATCACATTAAAAATAGATTGGAGATAAGATTGTAATTGTTTAATCGCACAGAAAAAATTAAACAACACAGATATAGAGGGAAGGAGGCAGACCTCAAGAAGAGGTTTTGATAGTGGAACGTTTTCAAGAGCTTCAACTAGAATGTCTCTAGCCTTTTCAGCATTACCAGAAACCTGGAAACACACATAATAAAACTCTTAAAGGGTAGTGCTGATTAACAACTGATATTTTAAAGAGACATCAATTACAAATGTAAAACAGAATCATTGCAAGACTGCTCAATACCATGTCTACCTTGAACTAGGCATTTTCTTGCCCACAACAATTAAAGAGGAGAAACTACATGGAAAAGCCAACTTTTTCTGGGGAACTTATCAAAATCAAGAGACCAAGCAATTTCTAGAAAAAAAAATCCAATATACAACATAATCCATCACTAGAAGCAGGATACGATTTCTTTTTGAGTTAGCATCTCATTGATTTAGTAGAATGGTAGATAAGTTGTACAAGCGTATCCAGGAACAAGCAAATTCTTGAGTATTACCAAACTACACTAGTAAGATAGTCCTTCATTAAAGTTTTTAGAAAGTGTAAGTAACTAATTCAGATTCCAGAGATTTTCAGAATCATCAGCCAAAAGATTCTAGCGTAACAATTATGCATAAAAACATGTGCAAAACTTACCAAGTGGAGAAATCGAGCATATTGTGCATACAACATTGGTAAGGTCAGTGAATGTTCTTTTCCTTTCTCAATGGCTATGGCCTGCTCATACAAAGAGAAAGCTTCTTCATGGTTTCCCTGCAATATTAAAAAGGCAATCATTTCAAACGATGATACAAGCACATCAAAATTTAAACCTCATAATGAATTGCAAATTCTACTAACCAGTCGATGTTCCATGTCTGCATGCTTGATAATTGCTTCAAGAAGACCAGGTGCAATTTCAGCATGTACACGTTGGTAAGAAGCTCTAGCGCTTGGTATATCCCCACTCTGCTCTCTGAAGCGAGCAGCAAAAAGATGAATCTCGGGTTGTCTCTGTTGAGTTTTAGAGATCAGAAAATTAACTTGTAAACCCGAACAATACACATGTCAAAAATGAAAGAGTGCTGCTTTCTATCCTCAAAAATATATCAAAATTTAGAATCAGTCTACTAGGTGTCTACATTTCATTTAGCTATAAGATAATTCTAACATAAAGACATACCAAAGAACGTCCTAACTGAGACTAACAAATTTAATCTATACTTAAAGGGAAGCGAGCAAATAACATAGCAGACGGAAAATGCTTTTGGTCCAATCACACGATTATCACTATTGAAAAAGCACTCTGCAACAGCCTCTCTACTTCTGCACTTTCCTAGGTCTCTTATGATTGTTGGTTGTCTAGAATCATCTCGATTAAAGGCTTCATCCCTCACATTCTTTTCCACATGAGAATTACACTTCTTTTTCCACTTGATTGTATTTTTCAGCAGAAATTCCCAAAAAGGGAAAACTTAAGCACATTGGCAGAAACATTTAAACCATAATCCAAACAAAAATGATAGAAGAATTTCATACCTTGACAAAGACTTGTGTAGCCCGAGCAAGTGCATTATTTGCAAGATCCATAGTTCCACAGGCTTCCATGCACAAGACATACCGTATCCAGTACTCAGGATAATTGGCACATGCAATTAGGCATCTTTCATACAACTTCACCACCTAATCCACAAAATTACAACTATCAAGCACCAGTGGGTACGTTTGAAATGGAAAACACATTATCAGAAGGGAAACAAAATTGTTAAAATTGTATAATCGTCAATTACTGACATTGGTAAACGACCTAAAGCAATTTGATTTGAATTGAATTCGTGACGATCATAACAAAGCACAAAGGAGATATGCACAAGAAATACTCCATGGGGGAAGAGAAGGCCCCCCAAATATTAGGGACCCTTCTTTGCCTGACAGACAGATGGTTAGGAGACAAGAAGATACCTGCAGCATAACATATGAATTTTAAAAAGAATAAAATTTCAATGCATACATGAACCCAAAATTTCCACTGACAAATGAAGGTTTGAAGTACTTAGCCTCATAGAAACTAAATCGAGGGCCCATGCTTTAGTCTCAGTTCAATTTCCCGTTTAAAAAGGTTGCTTCATCCAAGGATTAGCCAACAAACCATATGATGGGGCAGATATTACTTAAGTGTAAGTCAATGTACAAGAAAGAAAACTAAAAACTGCAAACCACATAGTGGTTATGGATGAATAGCCAACAAACTCAAATACCTTGTGGAGATCATCTTGTCTTTCTATGAAGTCCAGGTAGTTATGCCAATTCTCAAGTTCTGCCACATTGAGGGGCCGCATGTGAAAATAAGGCCTCCTAATAGCATTTTCAAAATCACATATCTTAGAATCGAACTCTTTAGCTTTCTTATACAGCTCTTCTCTGATGGCGATATACTTCTCCAACTCCTCTGCTTCTGTTAAGCCAGAACTTACAGGTTTAGAAGACTGTTCAGCAGCATCTTGATGAATGTCTCCCTCATCTATTTGACTACCCGTTGCAGCAGCAGCAGCTTCTTCACTAGTCCTTAATTCTGACAGAGGCCGACTAACTGCAAAAGCCTTAAATCTGTCACATGGAGACAAGGATACATGTTTAGTTTTGACATATACCAAGCAACAGAATACAAGAATAACAGGTAGATACAAGAAAAGAACAACAATTACAACCCAACAAGGGAACATATGCAGTTACCATTACCTGGTGAAATAGTCATCCAGCTGTTTACTTGGAAACTCTAATATCCTGGTGTAAATAGAGGCAATATGACTCCATTCCGAATGCATTTCTTCATATTCAATATATTTGTCCCATAGAGGGGAAGACAAATAATCTGTTCCAACATAAGCTAATCCTCTCTCAAAAAGCCTGAATCAAAACAGAATATGAAACAATGTTATAGAAGAATCATTTAGATTAGAACAGCGAATGCCTACACATCCAACTGCGAGACGCATCACTTAGGATGAAGGATAACAGATAATTCACTCTAACAGCATGACACTTCCAAATACTACATTTACCTTCCCGATAAAAACCATACTATGCCTGAAAAGGATCACTGAGTGAGGCCATCTTAGCCCTTATCTGGATGAGATCTTCCCAGCAGCATTTTACATATTGATACACCTCAGAAGTCAAAGTCAATGACAGCCATAACTGATAAACAGCTATAACTATGATCCAGACCTTTAGAAGAGGAAAGAAACTATGGTCTAAATAAAGCCAAAAAAAAACCAATTCACACCCTAAAATAATATGCAAACATTTATCCACAAAGGAGGCCCGATATCAAGGTTTGCACAACTAAAAAAGTGATTCTAAAGCATTCCACCACACATCTCACCATTAGTAACAAACCACCATTGCAGGCACCTTGAAAGGTGTCAGAAAGCAACAAAAATCACCAAATCCTTGAGGAAACAGAAATTAAAAATCATCACTCAAATTGATGCAAAATAATGACAACTGCGTGCAAATAGCTAATACCTTCTAATAGTTTCTGGATCCCCATATGTGCTTATCGCAAATATGCAATAATGCAACCATATATCCACTGAATAGGTCACGCCAAGAACAGCACGTTCATACACCTCCACAACTTTGTCCATAGAACCAAGGCGAGCCTCATGATCTGCGTACTTCTTCCAATAACCATAACACAATGGAAATTCAGCCAAAAAGGCATCATAAACTTTTCGGATTTTCAAAATCTTGTCCTGCATAAGTATGAATGGAAAGTTAGCCAAAGCAAGCATTGAGATTACAAACATATGTCTAAAAGAGCATAAATAAGCATTAAACACTAAACAAGAACCTATTGGCAATGAGAAATTGACGTCACATGACCACCAGATGCTTGGTGTATACCATATATACTACTTTCAAGATTAATTAGGGTTGTAGGAAAAATGATTTCCCTTCGAATTATATCAGGAGGAGATAGTAGAGAAGTATATAAAGGCACTTTCATCTTCAATTGTGATTGAATTTCACTTCTTGCAGCCACATCTTTTGTTCTCTCCACTGCCATCAAACCTTTTGGCTTTGAGACATCAATAATAAATGTTTGGACATCTCAGCAGCCACTAAAAGAATACTTGTACAAACAATAAACATGTTTCTCAAAAGATGTTTACAGAAGTAAAACTTGGTTTTAACACTTCCTTAACTTATACAGTTTAGTTAAACAGTTTCTCATTTCCATAATCCAGAAGCTTAGATCCTCATGTGCCATTGTAAGTATATTTCTCAAGAACAAGCAGTAAATAATAAGGAAGTTGAAATGTCATACCCCAGCCACCTTCTCTGTCTCTTCTATCAATGCAGTCCAAGCATCAAAATCTAGAGAATTAGCCTTCACAATACTCCATAGGCGTTCCTCTTCAGCAGACAATGCTGGTGAGACACAAACAACAAAAACAATAAGGACATGCATAACCACCTCAATCTCCTTCACAAGCACTACAGATATCCAAAATGACAGAGTTAACTAGAATATACTCTGCCACCGATAATTATATCATTGGACACAAACAATGGTTGGGCCAATACAAAGAAAAATATTCAGGAATAAAGAATTTTATTCGACAGAATAAACAAGTTTGTGTTTACTTTGCTCCAAATGAAGAAAATGTGCATCAAAAGGATTTAAATTTATTGCAGACAAAAAAAAAACTAAAAATTCGTTAATTAGTCACCACAAGCATGCCAGAGAAAACATACCAGATCCATCCACAAATTGTTGCTCCACAGCAACTCCATCCACAATATCTCTGGTATTTCCATTATCAATTGTCGTACTCCCTGCTTCACCACCAACACTGCCGTTTACAGGATTATAACCAGCAGCTGGAGCTGGCACAACTGGAGCATTATCTCCAACAGTACTGTTTATTCCAAGAACTGGCTTAGTATCAAATACTGTATTAACAATAGCCCCTTGTACATTTGTGCTTCCATCAGCCAAACTAGAACCAGCATAACACACATCTGCAGCATCAGTAGACACCGACCCCTCTGCAGCAAAACCACTGGAATCAACAACAACACTTGACCTAGTATCAACAGAGCCGGTACCATACACAGCTGATGTATAATCCATCATCGTAGAAGTTCCAGCAACGACAGTCTCACTCTCTCCCATTCTCAAACTACACTTCAACTCTACAGTATCAACTGCACGAATACAAATCGTATACATTCAATTCCAAGAAAAATAAAAAACAAGCCCTACGCAATCAAAATCACGATATAACAACATGAGACTCAAGTACCATCCAATTCACACAGAAGCAATGGTGAAAGCCAAAAAAGAGCAAAATTCGAAACCCTAATTAGGACCTCCGGTGGACTAAACCCTAAACAAGTGAGACAATTAAATGGCAGAGGACTTACTCAGGAAGCAGAGGCAGACGGCGTCTTATAAACACTAGAGATCTCTAGATTCGTATGATTCTGCCTTGAGATAGAGCAGCTTTCAGTGTTCTGTTTGTTTCTTTGCACTTTGCAACTCTTCTGCTTCTTATTTTTTCGAAGAGAGTGAGGCTTAATTTCGGGTTTGCGCGTGTAGTACGACGCTACGCTGCGTCGTTCCTGTTCTTGTGAACTATCAACTGTGCGCCTTTGGATTACTATCTAAGAAAAGAGTTGTAAGTTTCGGCCGAAATGATGATGGACCTTGGGTTAACGACTTAATGGGCATTGCCGCATTGGCTGCAATTTAGGTGTTGTGGGCTTACTTTTAGCATTATGGTACCTCCTCGCTTCTTTCAAAAGCAAACAATTTTATGATATTATATGTAACATCAACAACTTAAACAATTAAAAGTATATTAATTATATTTTTATTAATACTTAATATTAAATATTTTTGTTTATTTAATATAAAATTAGAATTTAACAAACTAAAATTACTTCATATGTTGTAAAAATAAGAATTATTAAAATTACTAAATTTTAAAGAAAATTAAAAATAAAGGTGTATATATAAATGAAATATATGTGCCCATAATATATAATTAAAGCTGATATATATTATTAACCAAATAAAGAAAGGTTGAAAAATAAATTACACACAAAAGTTTTAATTAAAAATATAAAAATTTTGAAGGATGAAAGCAGCCAATGAACATTCATTATCATCAATAACATTCAGTTGAATCCCGCACCAACGCAGGATCTGGAGAAGTCTAATAGTATGCAATCTTACCCTTACTTAAGTAAAAAGGTTGTTCTGATAAACCCACATATAAATATGACATGAAAAAGCAACCATGAACCTTGAATATAGAAAATAAGTTTAAGCAAAAGTTTTGAATGTAACTTGTATCAATTTTAGCACTGATATGGTGCCATATTAGTATTCGTTAAATTCTAAATGCTATTTCAAATTAATTTTTTAAATTTTATATAATTAAATTTTAGTTTTTATCATAACTAAAAATTTTAAATTTTGATTTATAACGTTATTTATTAAATTAGCATGAAAGTTTAGTTTTAGACAATTTTTGAATACGTAATACTCTATATAGACAACCACGTGACAAGAAAATGATTGAGAACTAATAAATTACAAGATTGGTATATATCAAATACATATTATTAATTTATCATATTTGCATATTACTATATTAAAAATATAGAGCTAAAAGACACTAACCTTTCTTATATTTTCATTAATTCCATAAAACCTCTATACTTTAAAAATCTTATAAGAAGTCCTTATGATTTGTGAAAAGTCTAGAATCATTCTATTTGTTAAGTTGTATCGTTAATTTTCATTAACTTAATATGTTAGGAATATATGGCATTTCATATGGACATCTAAATCACAAGGGGTTGAATATAAATTAACAAATTAAAGAACAATATATATCAAATAAATTGATTTATTCATTTATCATATTTACATATTATTGCTTAAATTTAAAATATAGTAATATAGTATTATTTATTATTTAATACAAACTCGTTTTAAATTTTTATTGTATTTATTAATTATTAATATTATATTTGTTAGTCTTTAACGACACTCGAGGAGTGAATTGAGTGTTTGTGACTTATAAGAAAACTTTGAAAACTTAATAAAGATCATATAAGAGTTTCAAACGAATGATGAACTACAATGATAATTTGAATGAGTTCAATCATTCAATAAAGTAAAAAGTAAAGAGAATAAGAAAGAGAGGCTACAAACCAATTTTATAATGATTGTCAAACAAACTTTGCATACGTTCACTCTCTAAGTCTCTTTTGGAATCCACTAATCTCTTATTTCAAGTAAGTGAAAAGAAACATTTTTACAATAATCTTTAATTGACAGAGGACTCTCATATAATCTTTCTTGCAGGTGAGATGAACTTAAATGCTTATTGGAACACCCAAAATATAAGAATCCTAACCCTAATTCATGTTTACATTTCAAACAAACATTGTTTACTCATTTTAATGCTCAAAGGCTCTTAGTTACTTCATAACTAATGAATAAATGCTTATAAATGTTCAAAAACTCTTGCGAATTTGTTATTATAACCCCCAAATATTGTAAAGATGTCCAACAACTAAAATCTTAAGTATTTATACTCATACTAACTAGCTCTAAAATTTTATTAAACGCAAAACTGGCCATTTTAACTACTAGTAACAATCATATTGGTCGACCAGTGTATCGACCAATGTCACATACAATCTCATATATAATTTTCCATTACTCTTGAAATATTGGTTGACCAAACCTTGACATTGGTAAACCAATGTCTCTATAATCACTACATTGGTCAACCACACTTATATATTAGTCCACCAATGTGCTTGAGAATACTTTTTGGAAGATTTTCAAGTTCTGTCAATGATCAAACCTTAGTTCTTTGACCAAAACTTGACCTAAAAATATTTAAAAGTTTCCCATAAAGTATTTTAAAGATCAAAATGCTTTTATTTGAAATCAAAACTTTAATTGCTCTTGAGAAACGAAAAAAACTATGCATTAAGTTCAAAAAATATATATACTTATGAATAAAGAGCCCCTAAAACATTAAAATTACTAAGTAGGAAATACAAGAAAGATTACAAATAAATTTATAGACTAGTTGTTCCTTGATCTTCCTTAGGTTTTGTTTGGTTGGGGGGTTGGGGATGGAATGGGATGGAACGTAACACAGTTCCATCATTTGTTTGGAGGTTTCATAATAGAACGGAATGGAATTGAATGAAAATAGAGGGTTTCATGTTACGTTCCATTCCATCATAAACAGTGAAAACAAGAAACCTCCAAATCGGAGGTTTTGGGATGGAACGTAAACTAATAAATACATACTACCTAATATACCC
>JAOQMM010000009.1:7914900-7930123 GCA_027563515.1 Erythroxylum platyclados | reverse complement strand
CACATTATTGTGTTAGCTACACAACAAAAATTCTGTTATACAACAAAAAAAACATATTGTGCCACTTACATTCTATACCTCGAGCTCCAACAGCAGAGCCTTCTGGGGGCCCCGCCTGTTACACCGACGCAGTAGGGTTGGACTCGATCTGGCTCTTACGATTTAGGGATTCGGATTTTGGACCTGCTTTTATTGTTTAAATGATGCTAACCTCTCTTAATTTTCTATTTCCCTCATAAAATTCATGATTTTGCGTTTATTTAGGGTTTTGTTCTAATTAATTTGGGTTAATAATGGTGTTTGCTTGGATCCTGATGCTTCGTGAAACTTGTTGCTTTGAGATTTTGCGCTAGTTTGAGTTTGCTGATATTTGTGGGCTTAGAGGGTTATTGAATTGGATGCAGTTGGTAGAATATAATAATTTACTTTGGGCTGGAGTTATTTTTTCAATTAGAAATTTTAAAGGTTGATGCTTGAAAAAGGTAATTTGAAGTTATGTTTGAGTATGAGATGAATGCTAGGGGACCTACACCTCAGTTCCAGCAAGAACTGTCTGTTTTCTAGTACTTTTATATCGATAGTTAAAACTTAGATCTTTCCTCTTAGTTTTGAAAAGCTTGGTCATGTATTAATAGCTGCTACTTGTAGAGTTGTGCAAAGGGTTTGTCTAATTATTGTTATATGGAATTTCAAGTGCCGAAATTTCAGCATAAGAAGGTATTGAGTAAATTACTCGCTGAAATCAAGTTGCAGTGGTTGTCATTTGAGAAAGGTTATTAATTTTGCCAATTTGCTAGTTTGGTCATTTAAGATCATTCAGTATTCATCTTCATATTATAAGCATTATTCACACAATTCATGATAGGACGACACTGAAACTTCATTATGTAGTTCAGCTATATGAAAGTCTCTCTCTGGATGGAGTAATTTGCTGTTCTGAGAAAGCTACAAAGATTGACTTGTATGGTAGTTTGTCCACACTTGGTCTTAACTCTGATCCTATTTCCAGTTTGTGAGGCATCATTTGCATAATCCCAGCAGGGAATAGTAGAAAGCCGTGTGTGTTACAGATTGAAAATTTAAGACAAGAAGATTAGGAACTTTTTTCTAGGTTGTCCTGATCAATTTTGAAGTGTTTGGCCTATGCACATAAAATTTTGTGGTGTTTGGCACAGATTTAATGACCAAATTTGACAAGGCATTTTAAAAAAATTCCTTTGCACTTTTCCTAATCTTGTCAATAGTTTAGCTGCACGCGTTGGCATGAATTGAATTCTTTTTTGTTCGTGTGTTTGAGTCGATTTGATTTAACCATGAATATTTGAATAACTCCAATATCTAGAACATATCCAGGCCAAATTTGCCCATACCAGCATTATCTTCTGATGATTGTGTTAGACTTCTTTTCTGGGATTGGATTCAGTCAGTGTCACTAATTCATATGAATTACCAAATTGCTGGAATTGCTAGAGGGGCACTACAGATATGTCATGTATGTTTAAAGTGAAAGCTCTTGGCAACAGAATTATTGTTGCAAGAGGGAACTAATTTGACGGTGAGCTTATCTTGATTTTTAGTCCGTATGACGTTGTAGAGGCACATAGGTTACTTCATTCGTTTTCCGTTCTTCTATAGTGTATTTGATTCAAAGAAAAGGATATCTGACATTTTGATTTTACTGGGTGGTAATAATCTGGAAGATGTGTAAAATCTTCTCATGCGCGGCACATGTTGTAGTAGGTCTTTAGGCCCATCGAAGGCTGGGATGCTTATTGGTGCAACCATGGATCGAATCTTGTTGTCGTTAAGAGTGTTTTCAATTCATTAAAGGTCTGTTGAGGGAAATATTACTTCAAGAAGTTGGCATCAATTTCTTTCAAATGTAAAATAAGAAGGCCGACTGGACAATTATCTTGTTCTTGTCTTTTTCAAGAGAATCGGTTTCACGGTGTAAGAAATTGACAAAGCAAGAAAGCAAGAAATGCTTGAACGAATAGTGATTTTATTGATAAACTAATGGCCTTTTTTATAGGCTTTACAAAAGGAATGTTGAGCTAACTAAATGAACTACAAATTAGGAAACAAATATGCTTCTGCTAACATTCGAAACTTAACAGAAAACAAATGACTCGACTTAGTTTTCAACACTTCTACTTGATTCAAAGTTGGTTCTTCAATACTTCCACTTAATTCAAAGTTGGTTATGCACAATTGATCTCGAAATTCTTCAAATTTGGCTCTTGGAAGAGACTTAGTGAATAAGTCAACCACTTGTTGATCTGTTTTGTAAAACTCCAGTTTAATTGCTTCATTTGTAACCAAATCTCTGATAAAATGATGTTTAATCTTGATATGTTTTGTTCTTCCATGCAACATAGGATCCTTGACCGCTACAACTGCTAACATGTTGTCACAAAAGATCACTATTGCCTTTTGTTGTTCTTGATTCAAGTCATTTAACAACTTTCTCGACCACGCAGCCTGACAAGTAGCTGTTGTTGCAACAACATATTCTACTTTTATTGAAGATAATGCAACTGTCACTTGTTTCTTTGACACCCAAGTTACCGTACTTGATTTGAGATTAAAGCAATTCCCAGTAGTACTCTTCCTATCTTCCTTAAAACCTTCCCAATCAATGCCAGAATAGCCTACCAGCTCAAATTTTCTTGTTTTGAGTACTAGATTATATAAGAAGTTGTCCTAGCCATATATCGAAGAATCTTTTTTGTTGCTCCAAAATGTTGGACAATGCATAATCCGTGAAACTAAACCAATATCATAGGCCAAATCAGGTCTTGAATGAGTGAGATATATAAGACATTTCACTAGGCTTCTAAACTTTCTTGAATCTGCCATTCCTGTTCCATCTTCAGTAATTAGCTTCTCACTCACATTCATTGGTGTTACTATGGTCTTACAACTTGTCATGCCAAACTGCTTCAAGATATCTGAGGCATATTTTTGTTGCGAGAGAACTATACCATTCATTGTTTGCTTAATTTCAAGACCAAGGAAGGAGCTCAATTTTCCCAAATCTGTCATCTCGAATTTCCTCATCATGGCACTTTTGAATTTTGAGATAAGTTGTATAGATGAACTCGTATATATCATATCATCTACATACAAGCTTACCAAGATAATGTCTCTTTCTCCTTGCTTCTTCACATACAGAGTTGGCTCATTGGAACTTCTCTGGAATCCATGTTGATGAAAGAAGTCATCTATTTTGCTATACCATGCTCGAGGAGCCTATTTCAATCCATACAATGCCTTCTCAAGCTTATACATCTTGTGCTCTTCTCTTGAAACTTCAAAGCATTCTAGTTGCTAAACATATACTTCTTCCTTGAGCTCTCCATTTAAGAAGGCAGACTTTACATCAAACTGATGAACAATCCATTCCATTTATGCTGCAAGTGCAAGAATAATTCTAACAGCCTCAAATCTTGCCACAGGTAAGAAAGTCTCTTTAAAATCTATTCCATGTTCTTGAGCATATCCTCTTACTGCTAACCTTGCCTTATGCTTCTGTATTGTTCCATCTAAATGATACTTAGTCTTAAAAATCCGTTTAAGACTAATTGCCTTCTTTCCTTCTGGCAACTAAACCAACTTCCAAGTTCCATTTCTCTCTATGACACAGATCTCTTCTTGCATATCTTTCTTCCAAACCTCTTCTTCTATTGTAGCTTCTGCAGTTACTGGATCACTAGCAAACAAGGCAAAATCATAAGCCTTCTCTTCAATTTCATAGAAGCATTATGGAATTTTGCCACGATCACTTCTTCGCAACTAACCTGTTTCATTGCTTATGTCTTCCTGTGAAGATTTTGAGCTACTACTGCTACTTAGAGAGACAACTTGAGGACTGACTGATTCTTTTTCATGTATGCACTCCTCATGAGCTTCATCTGTTGCAGCATTCAAGTTTGAACTGGACTTGATTGTGCTTTTGTTCCAATCTTCTTGTTCATTAAACTGCACGTCTCTATGAACAATAATAGACTTTTTATCTGGATCAAAAAGTTTGTACGCTTTGGAATTGGAACAATACCCTAAAAATATGTATTTCTTTGTCTTTTGATCTAGCTTGTACCTACCATATGGAATTAAGGCATAACATGTGCATCAAAATATACGCAAATGATTGACAGAAGGTTTATATTCATACCAAGCTTCATAGGGCGTGACATTCCACACTGCTTTTGTGGGAGATATGTTGATCAAATACACTGCAGTTGCCATTACCTCTACCCAAAATTCATCTCCTAGGTTCTTGGTCTTAAGCATAGATCTAGCTATTGCAACAATAGTTCTGTTCTTACGCTTAGCTATACCATTCTATTCAGGGGTATGAGGAGTTGTAAGCTCTCTTTTGATCCCTTCTTCATCACAAAAATTGTTGAACTCTTTGGAGAGAAATTCACCACCTCTGTATGTCCTTAATACTTTTAGCTTTCCGTTGTATTGCCTTTCTGTCAAAGCCTTGAACTTTTTGAACCACTCAAAAGCTTCTGAATTATATGTGAGAGATTAAACCCAGCACATTTTAGAATAATCATCAAGGAAAAGCAAGAAGTACTTACTGCTTCCATGAGACTCAATTTTCATAGGGCCACATATGTCAGCATACACCAGTTATAGCTTTTCCTGAGCTTGCTTTGCTTGTCCCAGAGGAAAAGATCTCCTTGCTTATTTTCCAAGGGCATATCCTTTACACACATGATCCAGCTCTTTGATGATTGGTAAACCTTTTAACATTTCTTTGTTGGCAAGTAACTGCAAACTGTTCACATATAAATGACCATAATGTTGATGTCATATATCTGTACTTACCTACCTATTGCTCATCATCTCATAGATTTTTGTGCAAGAAAAATTTATAAGAAACCTCTTATTTTCTGTAATAGTGGCCTACAGTAAAACTTCAGTTGTTTTCTTCTTAACAGTACATGCATTTTCCTTAAAAACAATAGTGAAACTAGAATCCACAAGTTGACCGACACTTAATAAGTTATATGTTAAACCTGGTACATAATGCACATTTGGAATCAACCTTTCTGTCCCATGAAGATTGACAGTTATAGTCCATTTTCCTTCAATTTGAACTTGCTTGTCATCTCCTATTCGTACTTGTGACTTCTGTGATTCATCCAGATCCTTAAATTTCTCCTTAGATCTTGTTATTTGATTCGAACAAGCACTATCAAGATCCCAAACATCTTTTGAAACAACTTGAGGACTTACATAGGTCATGAACAAATAATCGTCTTCTTCTTTTGCATATTGAGCCTACTTGTCTTTGTTCCAATAGTCATTTTCTTTGTGCCCAAAATTTTTACAGTAGGTGTATTAGACATGGCTCATTCTTCCATGTCCTCTTCCTATGAATCCACCTCTTCCTCTGCCACAGTTTGGTGAGAATTTTGTTGACACCCCCTGAGTTTGAAAGGTATGATCCTCTTCTTTGAGTGAGTTTCTGTTGATTCTGGCCTCATGCGCTTGTAAAGATCCCATGAGTTCATCAATAGATAGAGTAGAGATATCTTTAAACTCTTCTATGGCTGGAACCACACGATCAAGCTTGGGATCTAAGCTCCTTAAAATCTTAGCAACAATTGTTTCATCTGTTAGTATGTCACCATATGTTCTCCTTTGACTAACAATAGATGAAACTCGTGCCAAATAATCTTGAACATATTCATTGCTTTTCATAACTGTTGTTTCAAATTCTCTCCTAAGAGATTGTAGTTTAACAATGATTATCTTGGCTGAACCTTGATATTCAGTTTTGAGAATGTTCCAAGCCTCCTTTGCTAAGTTGGCTCATGCAAGTCTTGAGAATATTGTTTCATCAACTGCTTGTTGTACATAAAACAGGCCCTTAGCATCTTTATTTAGATTCTCTAGCATCTTTCTTCAGATTCTCCCTACCTCCTGTCTCTTCTAAGTCTCCTGCAATCCCCTTATCAACCAAATCCCAAAAATCTTGAGACTTAAACAATGTTTTCATTTTGATATTCCAAAATTCGTAGGAGTCACCCTTGAAAATAGGAATTTGAGGCTGTGAAACGTTAACAATAGAACTGCTTGAGGTCATCTTGCTGTTTTCACAGAATTCTTACTGCTAAAGAAATTGAAAAATTAACAAAAGCCTAGGTTACAACTGGATCTAATACCACAATGTTAGAAATTGACAAAGTAAGAAATGCTTGAACGATCAGTGATTTTATTGATAAACTGATGGCCTTTTTATAGGCTTTAAAAAGAAACGTTGAGCTAACTAAATGAGCCACAAATCAGGAAACAAATTTTCTCTTGCTAACATTCGAAACTTAACAAAAAATGAATGACTTAACAAACAACAAAATCTTCCTCGATTCGAGCAACTAACTTTGAATCAATCTTTTGACTTAGTCTTCAACATATCGAAGTTTTACCCTTCCAAATATAGCATTAGAAGAACATAAACAATCTTCATACCAACTTCATTTTCTTTTAGGCTAAAATACATTTAACCCTTTTGTATTTTATCCCTTGGTACATTATGGTCCCCTCCATTTTAAAAATAGACTTAATACCCCATTTGATTACTAGTCAAAGGAGCTTAGAATTCAAAAAGACTTTTTTTACCCATGTATTATGATGACATCACCCTAACTGTACATGTTGCATTTTTTGATTTGACAAACTCTTGCTTCTACTTCCGCTAACGGTACACTTTTTGCGGCTTTTGTTGTTTGGTTCTTGGGAGTTGCAAGGTATTACCAACAACCAAAAATAATTCTTTATAAGAGGGCATGAAGACAAGAACTGTTGGGTGCGATAGTGTGCAACAAACTTGTTGGGTATGGTGGCATGCGGCATACTTGTTGGGTACGCTGGTGTGTGAGGGAGTTTTTGGCTAAAAGTGCTTTTTATATCTAAAATGGGTATGTGTATCAGGGTTTTTGCCATTTTAATTTAAAATTTTAATTTCTATTTTTTTATTTTAATTTTATAAGCGAACATTAAATAATATATAAGTGACACATGGGACAAAAAAAGTTATCTAACATAATTAATTACATTAACACTGTTAATAACAGGTTTTATGAGTTATTTGTAAAAAATTGAAGGCTGAAATATTTTAAAATTTTGAAATAATTGCATCTGTAATGAAACCCTTAAGCCATTAAAATATCTTCCATTCGATTCATAACCAATGTATTTAGGGCCCGTTTGTTTCTCTTTTATTTTTCTGTTTCATGTTGTGGTTTTTATAAAAAAGGAAACAACATATTACTCATTGTTGCAACATGTAATATGTTGGTTTTATAAAAAAAGGAAACAACATATTTTAGTATTACTTATTACTAAAAGGGTATTTCTGTTTAAAAAAATTATAACATATACACTTGTGATATGTTATCATATATAGAGGTAAAAAAGGTCTTTTCGAATTTTAAGTTCCTTTTACTTGAGAGTAATAAGTCAATTTTTAAAATAAATGGGACATAACATACTAAGTGATAAACCACAGAAGGATTAATTGTATTTTAGCCTTTCTTTTATTTCTTTCCTTAAGTGGTCTTCATATTTACATAATGAAGAAAGTTGCAGTTATGAGGCATCAAACCTACTCAAACTTGGATGAATGGAATTGAAAAGAAAACATAGGAAGCATGGAAGAGACTAAAAAGTTTGCCTATACCACTTTTACAAGTTTTTAAAACTTTTCGACAAAGGTGTTTTTGTCCCCTATATGTCCATGTTAATTATATCAATCTTAAATATGCATTCCCTATGGTGTTCAAATACAAGGTATCCATGATAATCTTGACGTTTTGATTCTTTGTTAGCGAAGAAACACTATAGATGAGGTGATTGATGATATTTCAAACCGATTGTTTTAAATATATCGATCAAAAGAAAATAGGTTAATTATATTTTAAAATTTTAAAATTTACTTAATTTTATAATATTAATCAAAATAATAAAATATATAAATTTTAATTTATTATAAAATTAGATAATTAATGATATTGATGTGATTTGTCATATGGTAAAATCTTTCAACAAGTCAAATATATATATAAAAACAATACATCAGCATATATTAAAAATAATTTTGAAAAAGTAAAGAAAAAAACCCTAAATTTTTACTCAATTAAGTCATTAAGATATTAAAATATACAAGATTCATTGGTGGTTCTTTGATGACTGACAGGCTTCTGAACGTCATACTCATTGGCTCATTGCAATTTATCTGGATTGTGGAGTTTCATGTTAAGTGAGGTTGAGGATGGCATTTTCAGCCTGGCCAGACCGTGAGCCAGGCCACAAGTCAAGCAAAGGTCGGCTCGAAAATGACACATTTTTATCAAATTTCTTTTAAAAAATAACGTAGACTAGTCGGACTGACCCAGCCCACCCCGTGATATGTCATCAACGTCTCATTTTTGTCTCTTCCTAGCTCGACTCCTCCTAAAATTGGGTTCTTGGACAAGCTCTTTAAAATTAGGTTCTTGGACAAGCTCTTTCGTTTTACCATTCATAATAATAATCTAACGGGTAATTTCTAAACATTTCTCTTAATGTCATTAGGTTAAAAAACAAATAGAGTTTCTTCAGCTTTTCTATTTTAAATATTATTACTGATATATAATATTATTTGTTACATAAATGTTGATTTAATAAAAAAAATCTTACATACACTTAAAAAATTATGTGACTATATTATTAAAAGTTAACACTACACTAAATTAAATTTTTTATTACCATATCATTGAGTGAGAACACGTGTTGACGTGCTTAATGGAAAGTCAGGAAGGAGCCATTGTTTTGAAAAGGATCACCAATGGCTCCTTCCCAGCGCGACGAGAACTTTCCATTATGTTAAGCACGTCAACACGTGTTCTCACTAAATGATATGCCAACAGAGAACAGCTAATGATGATTTAGTCTCGCTGTCTTCATTGCTGTGGAAACAGAGCACAAAAGCAGGGGCGTGCAGGAAAAACGTAACATTATCTAGCTAGCACAGAATTATGGATTTACACCTAATAACAAAACCCCCCCCCCAACTTTTTTAACACCTCTCAACCTTTACAGAGCCACGGATTCATGAAAAAATCTTCTAAACTCAAGCTCGATGTATAGTACAAATACAAACTACAAATTTTACATTTATATAAGGAGATTGTGAAGAGACAAAAAAACAAAGGTTCGCCGACGATTCCAGCTTTCACCCTTTACTACGACGCTTCTTCACTACAGACTTCATAAACATCAAGCACGCGATCAAGAACCCCAAAGCTGCTAGTCCACCAACAGCTATGGCCACTGTCCTCTGTGTTTGTTGCGTCGTACCTACACCTATCAAATTCACAATCTTACACTCATAATTTAAAACCAGAAATCAGAGTAAAACTTCAGTTAACCACTTCTTTGTAATGGAAAACCACTCCAAAGGAACTATTAAACACAAAAGAAGGCAAAAACACTTCTGTCTTATTCACACATTTGGAGCACTATTCATACTCCTAGTAAGCTCATTTCAATCCAGTCAAACAAGGCCCTCTGCAAACTCAGAAGAAAAAATGTGATCCCTTCTTGTAGGGTTTTAGAAGAAGTTTTAAGATACAACTAGTTAATTTATTAACTTATACCTGATGCTGAAGAAATACTGGGCACGCCATTGGGGTAATAACTGTAGCTAATATAGCACTTGTTAAGGTAAACTTGGCCCGAAATAGAGTCCTCGCACTCAGTTTTAACGCTATTCACGGCACTCTTCACGCAATTCCCACAATCACCGCTTGAAATATCACCCTCGCACTGGCCTAGCACGAACACTGACTGGTAGTTCCCAGTGTAAAACAATCCATTACCGCTCTGTACCCCACTCACCATCGCATTCAACGCCGAGTCTCTCCTCTGCTCAAACCCAGCTCCACTCCCCTGAGTCGACCCGCACACCTTGTACAACAACTCGGTCTCCGACACCTGCTTGAACCCGGCCACCTCGTACTTAAGGTAACATCCGTTGAGCTGAACCCTCGCTGCTACCACTTTTCCGCAAAGCTTCTCGACTGTTTCTGGGATTCTGCTCACGCACGTGTAGCACTGTGTGATTGTGAGATCTCCTCTGCACTGGTATAGCCCTGTAATCGCGGCTTGACTGTCGCCTGACGTTGCAGTGGAGAAATTCTTCTGTGAGGATTGTGAAACTAAAGTATTGAACAGGTTTTTGAGATTCTGAGAGTAGATCCCAGATGGGTCTTGGAATTTTTGGTCTGCACAACCCTTGTAAACCAAGTTGATAGAATCTGTACAATTTGCGGGGGACACAAAAGCCACCAGAATTATGATCAAAGGCACGGAGAGAAAGAGCAAGGAGAAGGATTTTGTGTGCAAACCCATTTGGGGATTATGAAGCAAATTGGTGTATTCAATCCATCAAAAGGATCTTGGGAGTGGGTTATAAATGCTGTTAGTTTTAGCTGGAAAAGGTGAAGAAGTGAGAACCTGGGTTTTGGTATGCAGGGGGCTTAGCTGTACTTAAAGAGGAAGTACCCTCGGGAGTGGGGTTTGTGTTTTATTGTTTTAATTTTTTTTTCCTTTTTTCTTACATTTCTCTGCTTTTGGATTGTGCTCTGTTCACATCCATTAGTATGAACAGCAGTTCTGGGCTACTATTTTTGGCTGCAAAAAAGGAAAAAAATCTGTAGATGCCCGTGTTCTGTGTTTCTGTGAAGTCAAATTTCTTCAGCACATGGGACTCTCATTCTTCTGTTAATCAATTTGGTGTTCCTTGAGAATTATTCTAATTTTCAACATAAGTCCAATATCAATTGCTGGCTGTCTCTATTTAGTATCTTCGACTCCAGTTGGTTCTTTCCCGAAATGATACAAAAGTCTAAACATCAAGTCACCGTTGAATCAGAGGTTAGGCGTTGTATGAATATTTTTTAAACAATTATTTCAATTACATTTATTATTTAATATACATAATTTGGGATAGACAAAGTCGCTGTTTGACAATCAACGAATTTCATTAGCTGTTAGTTGATTCTATCAGCGGTTAACTGATAGCGGATTATATAAGTTGATTTGATCAACGGATAATATTATTTGTTTATTATGGATGTTTAGTAAAATTAATTGTTTAGTATTAGTTATTTATGTATAAAATGATTTATGAGTGTATGACTTAAAAAAATTATAAGAACATGAATATTATATCTTAGTATTTTATTGAATATTTTTGTTAGAATTTATATTTTCAATCCTAATAGTTAGTAATGTAATTGAGGAAAAAAAAGTGAATTTACTAATACTAACACAAATTTCTTATTTGTTAAGTAATTTATCTAAATTATATAATTTCTGAATTATTGCTTACATCTAAAAAATATAGAATAGTATACGACAATATATTTTAGAAATAATGAACATTGAATAGTCTGATATTTGTTGGTAAACTAATAGAAAATGAGGTGGACAGAGAGTACAAGAACTAAGAGATTGAGTTGTAGTGAGAAAAAGGAGGTGAAGAAGAACTGAGTGGGCACGATCGTCATTGTCAAAAAGCTAAAGACAAAACATTGATATTTTGGAATTTTTTAAAAATCAGCTAATTAGGTTGAATAAGTCAATCTACTAGATGATAACCAAACAAATATAATTAACTGTTTGACATAATCAACACAATTAATACCCTCCAAAACATTGAAATATGGTTGAAAAGCCATCAACCAAATAGGGCCAAAGCCACCTAATTCTCAATTAGGGCAATTGCCCTGTGGACAAAAAAAGAAAATTAATTATAATTTTTAATTTTACATATATTAAATTTTGCCTACTAAAGTTTATGTCTAAACACTTGCTCCTAATAGCTTTTGTTTTCGGCAACAACTCAAATTAGAGGACTATTTGAAGGGAAATCCGGTTAAAATTAGATCTCAAACGTAGTGAAATAATAATGAAACTTTTTTGTTTAATTTTTTAAAAACTAAAATCTCTTAAATTTCATAACATGATTAACACATAAAATATAATAAAACTTGAATTATAATTGGTATCTTAATGTTTAACTTGATCCTTTTTTTGTCATTTCCTTTAAACCTTTTCTGAAATTGATTTATCTCAATTACTATATCTGTACACGTCTCCAACCTCTAAAGGTATCCTTAGAATATCTTGACAAGATGTGCTAGCTCTTATGGAGTCTAAGCCTATTTATAATAAGATTTGAACATTTTAATAATTTAATTGAAATAAAACTCTAATCTCAATTAAACTTTAATTAGAATAATAATTAATTGTAATTAAATGTCAATTGTATCCAAATAAGATCCAACATCTCATCTTAGTCTTTATTTACTAAATATCTCATATTTAACCCCAAAGTTTCTCAAATGTTACAATCAAATACAACTTGATTAAATACTTTTTTTCTCTTTTGAACTAGTTTTTGGTGTATGACTCATTAGGTTCCTAAATATATTGACATTATAGATAAATTATAGCCCTAAATCATATTTAAGATTAGATAAATTAAACTTCTTTTAATTTATTATTAATTCTCTAATTAAAAGCTTATATCTATAGATCAAGATTGACTTCTAACATTATAACATGACCACCCTAATATTTAGGAATGTTAAAATAATTTTGACTAACATTTCTTGTGTCATTTTTTTTACCATATAATTAAATCCTTTCATCATACAATATTTTGATTGGAAATTGAACATAGAAATAATATCTACTCATTTTTAGTCCAATCATGATAGTTCTCTTTTATTAGTAATTGATTCCATTAATGACATTCGAAAACTATTTTGAAAGAATCATTTTACTTTGATTAAGGATTTCTCAAATCAATAATAATCAAGAATAGTGGAACATTCTTTTTAATCATTTTACGGAGATGAATCCTATATCTATAAAGTTTGCAGTCGACATTTTCAAAAGTTACATATTTTTATTTAACAAAGAAAGAAGTTCCGTATTTTCCTTCAGTAAATTGGAGAAATATACCCCGTTACAAATATTTTTGAAGGAATTTTCCAAAATATCACAACCCAATAACTAGCTTAGTGGATGATTGCATTCTAACATTTTTATTGGCGTGGCATAGCATTGGATTATCTGTATAGTTATGGCCCTGACTGTAAGCACTTCACCAAGCACACAGTTGATAATCCTAATAAGCAAGAACTGCCGGGTTAATAACACTATCTGCACAAATAGAAAAGATTCAAGCTGACATGATTACTTTCAGAGAAACCACAAGAGACGCACCTGTGCTGATCGATGTGTAAAGAAAACATATTCTTGAAAAATGAAAAACTCATCTAGTACCGGGCCATTGGGAAGAGGAGCAGGGAAGAGAACCGACGACAGAGAGAAAGAGAAGCAGAATGTTATGAATCAAATTCGTTCTGCCAAGTTTATGAAACAAACCACCGTGAAAAAACAAAACGCTATGGTTCTGCTTTGGTCCAAAGTGGCTTGATTCTTTACATCCAAAGTTGTCCTCAATCAACATTGATTTTCTCTACCTAATTATTAGATTTTCTAATGTTATATTTGTCAGCAGATACATTAATGTAAAATAAACATTCAAAACAAGGCAGAAATAACATTGGAATCAGTAATCATTTAAAAGGTGGATATATTAAACTACAAGAAAGTGAAGTCATTATACAATGACATCTTCAAAAGACTTCAACAATATACAGAACTATACAACTCTACAATATCTGCCAAGATTAGATACACATCAAAAGTTTGTACAGGGAAGATTTAAAAAGCATAAACCTGCATGTCTTTATCTACAGGCGACAAGAACTCTCTGTTGTGTGGACTAGAAAGAACTTCATTCTCACATCCAGTAGGTGTCACTGGACTTATGCTGCCTGGATTTAGCGGAAAAAGTATCTTATAGTAACCATCCTTAATTGCAGAAAGATTGCAAGTTCCGGCAACCTTTGGGATCTGTCCAGGGATGAAACATGTAGATACTTCAAGTAGTGACACCAGAAAAAAATGTATAGATAACTTTAAAGAAGTGAAATTCCTCTCTCAACCACAAAAAAAAAAAGTTGTCCAATCTAACAAGATAGATCAAAACATATTAGAAACTCTAAGGACAATATAGTTGCCAAATGCTCATGGAAATTAAGAAGAAATTAAAACTACTCAGTTGCAACGAATGAATAGGATTCCAACTTGGCAGCAGTATATCAAGTGTAAATGAACAAAAACCAAGTAACCAAGCTTGTTTAAACCTGGTAAATGTCACGCATATATCCGTGGAGATTAGGGTACTCCAGCAGCCTTTTTTTGGTGCACTTGAATAGAACATTGTACACGAGATCAAACCGAATTAAGGTTGTAAACAAGCAAATATCCGCCAGTGTGATGGTGTCTCCACACAGATACCTTGAACTAGCTAAATGAGTATCCACCATATCCAACGTACTAAACAAATCATTCACTGCACAATCATACGCCTCTTGACTTTGAGCGAACCCACACCTGCAACACCATGACCTCACCTAAACTCAACTCTCACCGATTAAAACAACAAAAGACAACAATTTTACAAGTATCATAACATTACCTGTAAACCCCATTATTAATATTAGGATAAATCAGTCGATTCCACTCCTCAATCCTTCCTTTAAGCGAGTTAGGCGCTAAATCCAGTTCCGGGTTACGGGCCAACTCGTTTAAACCCAAATTGAAAAACTCGATAATATCATAGCTCTCATTACACACCACCTGTTTTCTCTTCACGTCCCATAGCATCGGCACTGTCGCTCGACCACCGTAACTGCCACTTGTCAGTCGGTAAACCTCCTTCAGAGTCCTGCACCCGTTTGCGTTATCCTGACCCGGAATAAGGATATCGGGGTCGGCGTCTCGGGTGTTCCGAAATTCCCAAGACCCGTCTTGACCCGGAGCCGCAATTGAGACCGGTATTACATCTTCCAAGCCCTTGAGTGCCCGGACGATGAGGGCACGGTGGGCCCAGGGGCACGGCAGCCCGACGTAGAGGTGAAGGTTCGACGTATATTCGGGGGAGAATTGGGAAGTTGGAAGCCGGAATTTAGAAGCGGGTCTGGAGTAGCCGCCGGAGGGGTCGGAGGGAGCGGACGTCAGTGCCCTGCACGATGACGAGCTCGCCGGGATCGACAGAGCGCTCGAACGTCGCGCCGACGACGTC
>JAOQMM010000009.1:7855512-7874095 GCA_027563515.1 Erythroxylum platyclados | reverse complement strand
GTTTATCTTGTTCATTTTTGTTGCTTCAGATGGCATACCAGGTGTCCAAGCCGTCTCCAAGTGCTCGAACACAACAGCCTCATGTTTATCCCCAGCATCCACCTCCATCGGGCGAAAATCTTTCTGTTCTTAATCCTACTTCTTCAACAAACAGTGCAGCGGCTAAGCCGCGCATGCGTTGGACACCGGAGCTTCATGAAGCTTTTGTGGAGGCTGTTAACCAGCTTGGTGGAAGTGAAAGTCTGTCGTTCTCCTTCCTTTCTAGAATCTTTCGTCAACATATAGGGCTCCTGTTAAATTGACTTCTTTTTGGTTGCACAATGTACAGGAGCTACTCCAAAAGGTGTGCTCAAACTCATGAAAGTTGAAGGCTTGACCATATATCATGTAAAAAGCCACTTGCAGGTCTAACTTTATCTCTTTTGACATGACTTGAAAAAATATTATTTGCTCATTTGCGGTTGCTTGCATATGGATGTTTATTGCAATTATTATTTTTGGGTTTTAACATATAACCTTCTTAAATTCAGAAATACAGGACGGCCAGATATAGACCAGATTCATGTGAAGGTAAGTGATAACTAATAACTTGTTCTGTTGAAGTTATTAACTATACAAGTCCATGCTAGCAAAACCCTTTTGAGGGGTGAGGGTGGCAGGAATGCATTATAAAACTGAATCTTGTACACTAATGTATTCCTTTAGTGTGCATAATTTATCATTCTACAGCATGCAAATATTGACCTTCATGCCGACATATTGTTAAATTATGGACCTCTATGTTTTTGTAATTACTTTTAATACTATTCCATTGTGTTAGATCTTGAAATCCTTTTTTCTTTTCAGTTTTTTGCCTTATCAGGAGTTTTCCTTTTCTAAGGGTGTGTTTGTGTGATTTGTTATATGAAATTTGGTTTGCTTGTGAGTGTATATTATCTTGAGCGATGAAAAGATTTTATTAAATTGCAGGATCCTCAGAGAAGAGTTTGAATCCTATTGAAGGAATGTCATCTTTAGACTTGAAAACGTAAGTTATCAGGTTTATGTTTGTATTTTGTGGTGTGTTACAATATTTGCATTAAGGTTATCACTCTTTTCGTACTTGTATCAGGGTACATGTTCACATATGATAGAAATTGCGAGGATTTCCAACTGTTGGAATTACCTTGATCTATACTCTAAAGGAATTTTTTCAAATATTAGCTTTTAGTTAATTCTCCCATTTCAGCTGTAGAAATACATCTTTTTATATTTTCTCCTCCATTAACTTTGGAGTTTCTTATAGCAATAGAAGTCATAGACTTTGAAATTATGTTTGACATTTAGTTTGAGGTTTTAGTGATTGTGCAACTCTGAGGTGGTTCATCTAACATGAGAAAATATTCTTGGTGGCTATAGTTGCTACAAGATATTATCGATTGATCAAATGCAACTATCACCAAAGAAACTTGCAAGAAATTGGATTTGGTCAACTTAAATGGCTTGAATGCCACTGTAAATGGATTAAGGTTCTCAAAACAAAAAATTTGACACCAGTATAAGGCTGGTTCATAAAAGGGCATTTAAGGACTCTGCTTTAAGGGACCAACTTATAAGTTTCTGCAAGAAAGTTCTTGTACATATATCTCCCATTTAATCTTGTATTAGTTCTAAACTTTCTACTCGCATCTTATACTAATAACAGGGGTATTGAGATCACTGAGGCTCTGCGATTACAAGTGGAGGTTCAGAAACGATTGCATGAACAGCTTGAGGTACAGATTGAGAATGGTTTCTCTGTATTAAGTAATAGCTTTGTTATATACCTCAAAATTCTGGTAGATGATTTGTGGCTGGCTTAGGTCTATAATTGCAGCAAAACATTTGCAGAACAAATTATAGTTTATGCAGTATAGTTAGGGAAATGTGAGCAAAATCTCTTCCATCAATCTCAATGAGAGTGGATTTCCATTTCTTTTATTTAGGTGGGGTAGAGGGGTGCAGGAGAGAGACAGAGAGAGAGAGATCATGGTGGCAGTGGATGCCTTTCCATTGGGTAACTTTAACTGGAGTACTTGAACTCTGTTGTCTGTTCAGTCTCATGACACTTAGTTATTGATGGATGCTACTATAAATTCCCTTTTCGTGCAACAGTAACTCTTCACCTTTCTGAACTGTGCTTTTGGGTTTGGTTTTGCAAATGCTTGTTACATAGTACATTGACTACATGATGAACTAACTGTTTATGCTACACAATTTATTAAGCAGATGTCAGTTTGCTGTTAGAGGGAGTAGAATGCATGTGTGCAAGGCTTCAAGACTCTAGCTGTCTCTGTGCATGCATGCTTAGACACATATCAGTGTGTAACAATGTATGTCCTTTCTTGGCAGATCCAACGAAATTTACAGTTACGAATAGAAGAGCAAGGGAGGTACCTGCAAATGATGTTTGAGAAGCAATACAAGTCAGGTTCTGACAAGCTGAAATTTCCGTCGTCAGCTTTGGAGAATTTGTCGAGCCTTTCTTCAAAAGCGGTGAAAGATTCACCTGCCAAAAATGAAGTGGGAGGCCTTGAGGTGGATGCGGGCATATCAGGAAATGACACAATCAATAACACTGCTGAGGTGCAGGAAAGTTCACCTGGTCTGAGCCAGGAGCCTGAGGCCTCACAAAATGGAGCTTCCGAAAACCCTGAGCCTGATAATGGTGATTTATCATCACAGCCTGCAAAACGACCAAGAACAGATGCCTAAGTCATCATAGAATAAAAAAGATGACATTGATTCATGGAAGGCATTTAGTCTCGAGTATATTGGTGTTAGTTGACATATGTTAGAGCTCCTCAACTTTGACCCCCTGCTTTGATTAACCACAGATCATGTGCTTCTGCATTAAAGGTTGATTAGTATTTCGACTATAGTAGTACTTAACATCTCAGTTACTGCTGTTGGTCAAGCAGGGCTAAAGGTGCAGGTGGAAGCATGTTCAAGACACTTTTAGCTGCTGAATGATTTCATCTATTTTAGGGGATATTGATTCTGGTGGTAAACGGTTCTGGCTAACTGTTAGTGTAAAATCTAGTTGTAACCACAAGCTCAAAATTGTTAACAAACTGTCGTTGGAACAAATGATAACCGATTAATGACTAACTGAAAATGAAATACATGGCGTTAGTTTATATTTTTGATAGCAGGTTAAGTTATAAATCTTCTCATCGTCGCAGCTCCCATTCTATACATGTACTTGATGAACATCCTTACTATGGCTTGAGTCTGCAGTTAGTCAGATTACTCTACTTTACATGGAAATTAATTAACCAACACAAATTGCTTGAGAGTTCATGCACATGTACGCTTCGAAACAGGAAAGCAATCAGGGACTTGGGATTGCACCTCTCGAGGTGCTTTGGAGTTGGAACGCCATGAGTCAGGATACAAAGCAGAGCCTTGACAACTGTTAGAAATTGGTCCTTGGTTTGCATGCTGTGGAAGTTCAATTGTATAAGGTTATTGTCTGAAGGGACAAAGGATTTCATTTTCACGATTTACCCTGGTTTGTGGTTCTGATTGTAAGAGATCATAAAATTCCCTAGTCAGGATGACCCTGGTTTGATTGTGTTTCTGATATTTTAGCTGCATTTGTGTCCCTGTTGAGGAGCTAAAATAATGGTTCGATTTCTTTACAAGACAGCATTCAGGTTGGTACAGATGTAGAAGAAACCTTGACAGGATTAGGCCTTTCTTGAATTAACAAAGACGTTTGACCGTAAAAGGCCATTCATACAGAAAATGAAGGTATTAAGATACGACCATTAATTAGTCTTACTTATATTGGTAACAAGAAAAAGATAGTTTATGATAAATTCTTTACGAAGTATTGTCATAAAATATAAATTTTCAATTTATTAATACTTCTCCATCAATTCTTGATATAAATTACGTATGTCATAAATAGTTTTAACAATGATATATTTGAAATTATCACTTTTATTTTATAAAACAATGATTTCTTAAAAAAAGAAAAGAATTATAAATTCATAATTTCGGAAATAGCCTCTTTATAATGTAAAGATAAAGTTGCGTACTATCCGATTTCTCTAAACTTCGCATTGTTACAAAATTTCTAACTGGGTGTTAACCAGGAAGATCATGATAAATTCATAAGCCCTCTTATGCATTTAGAGGAAAAGAATAGTGTTGCTCTAGTTAGGTTGGCTTTAGAGAAGACAGCTTTGAGTGGAAGGCATATGATATATGGGATGTACCTGCCTGACCAAGCAATGTCTCTCCATCCTTCTCCTACCTATCGCTTCCGATTAAGCTAACGTCTCTTCGACTCAAACTCACGACTTCCCAACTCACAGTTTGGTACACAGTACCTCTTAATCACAGTTCAAACGTTCACACATGCACTTACACTTGAATATCTTACAATGATCACCATCTAACTCTCTCCATCTCTTTTATAACATCCCACCTCTCCTCTCCTCTCCTCTCGCCATCTCCTTTCATTTTCTCTCCATTTTCCCAGACGCAACCATGGCTGGCATTGCCATGAGTTCCTTTTCTCTTCATGGCAGTGACGAGGTACCTTCTTCTTCTTCTTCTTCCTCTTCCTTTTCTTTCCTTTTCTCATTAATCTTTTTCTTTCATTTTCTTTCTGTTCTCATGCTTAACGTGTTCTGTCGTGTGCTTTAACCAAATATATTCTTTTGTATCAGCGGTCTCCACCTCGTCATTCTGCGTCGACCAAAGTGTGCAGAGTTTGTGGGGATGATATTGGAACGAAAGAAGATGGGCAGCCATTTGTTGCATGTCATGTTTGTGGCTTTCCTGTTTGTAAACCTTGTTATTTGTATGAGAGGAGTGAAGGAAACCAGACCTGTCCTCAGTGTAACACTCGCTATAAGCGTCAAAAAGGTTTGCATATTTAGCTCTCTATTTGATCCTCTTGAACTTAGAAGATCAAGAAATGAATCTATCTGTTTCGGCCACTTGGATTGTGTATAAACATTAGACTTGATCAAGGTTTGCTCTTTGCAGGTTGTCCAAGAGTTCCTGGAGATGACGACGAAGACGATGACAATTTTGGTTCCGATGATATTGAGCAAGAAATACAGATTAAGAGTGACGAATCTGATAAGAAAAATGTTTTCGCTCACTCGGTAACTCTAATCTCGATTTCTAATTTACAGATGGATAAACTAGAACTGTAGAAATGTTTTCCTATGCATATGTGCCTGGAAGTTAGGATAAAGATTGAAGATTATAAGTTTCTCATTGCCCATAAACAAGCTCAAGTCTGTAAACTTTGCTTTGGTTTGATGGAACGTGTAAAAGTTCATCGAATTCATATCTGACAGGGAATTAGAATGTTAATTCGGTGTCACCAAAAAAAACAAAAAAAACCGTTCTGAGATTTTAGTTCTAAGTTCTTCAAATACACGAGTAAACTTGCAATTATTAACTTTATGTGAGAGAAGTTGGAGAATGTCTAAGGCCAAAATGGTGACTGGTAATCCAGGAAATTGGGGAGTACGATCAACAGCAAGGCCATCCCTCTGGTCTTGCTTTCTCTACTACAGGAAGTGGTAATAACCAAATCATACACTACAAGTTCTACGTTTGAACATGTTTCGGCCTCGGGAAATAACCAAACCATATCTCTGGCCTTGTGTGTGACTTTTTTGCAGTCGCTGGGAAGGATTTTGAAGGAGACAAAGATTTGTACAGCAACTCAGAATGGAAAGAGAGGGTAGAGAAATGGAAAGTCCGGCAAGAAAAGAGAGGTTTGGTGAATAAAGATGATGGAGGAAATGATCCTGGAGATGACGATGATTACCTGTAAGCCTTTTTCCTTATTATCTGTTCTTAAGTGGCCCTTGCTTTTTGTTAAGATTTTCATCACTGAGATCTTGTCCAATTACCAACAAGATCATACGAAATTTATGTACGCAAGTTTGAAAAGTCTGTCCAATGTTTAAGCCATTACCAACTTGTAGAAGGGTTCTTGTTGGGAAGTAATAACTATTATACTGAAATAGTTTAACACTTCTCTTCTGCAGCTTGGCTGAAGCTAGGCAACCATTGTGGAGGAAAATTCCTATTGCCTCCAGCAAAATCAATCCGTATCGCATTGTTATTGTTCTCAGACTTATCATACTTGTTTTCTTTTTCCGTTTCCGAATCTTGACACCAGCTTATGATGCTTTCCCCTTATGGCTCATCTCTGTTATTTGTGAGATATGGTTTGCACTCTCCTGGATACTAGACCAGTTTCCAAAATGGTTACCAATTACTCGAGAAACTTACCTTGATCGTCTATCCATGAGATTTGAGCGTGAGGGAGAGCCTAATAAGCTAGCCCCAGTTGATTTTTTCGTTAGTACTGTGGATCCTCTCAAGGAACCACCAATAATAACAGCAAATACGGTCCTGTCAATACTGGCTGTTGATTATCCAGTCGATAAGGTCAGCTGTTATGTGTCAGATGATGGTGCATCGATGCTTTTGTTTGATACATTAGCAGAAACTTCCGAGTTTGCAAGGAGGTGGGTACCTTTCTGCAAAAAGCACAATGTTGAGCCAAGAGCTCCAGAGTTCTATTTCTCTCAGAAGATTGACTACTTGAAAGATAAGGTACATCCCAACTTTGTTAAGGAGCGCAGAGCTATGAAGGTAACTAACCATTCCCTCTAACTGGTTCCCAAGTTACCATCTGTGATCCAATCATTGATATATTGATCGTGTGGCATTTTTATCATAGAGAGAGTATGAAGAATTCAAGGTGAAGATTAATGCATTGGTGGCGAAGGCACAGAAGAAACCAGAAGAAGGATGGGTGATGCAGGATGGCACCCCATGGCCTGGAAACAACACCAGGGATCATCCTGGCATGATTCAGGTCTAAATAAATCATGTATATATGCTTTCTCATATTCCTTACTATATTTCTTAATAAATGTTCCTTTTCAGGTTTATCTGGGAAGTGAAGGTGCACTTGATGTGGAAGGGAAAGAGCTTCCGCGACTTGTTTACGTCTCACGTGAAAAGCGACCTGGCTATCCACACCACAAGAAAGCCGGTGCTATGAATGCTCTGGTAAGTTGTTTTCGGGTCACTATTTGGTTTACTGGTCCAAATTTGATCGAAAACTAACTCTTATGCCATCTCTAGATTCGAGTTTCTGCAGTGCTCACCAATGCTCCTTTTATGTTGAATTTGGATTGTGATCACTACCTTAACAACTGCAAGGCTGTAAGGGAAGCCATGTGCTTTTTGATGGATCCCCAACTTGGGAAGAAGATCTGCTATGTGCAGTTTCCTCAAAGGTTTGATGGTATCGATCGTCACGACAGATATGCCAATCGCAATGTTGTATTCTTTGATGTAAGCATATCATCAGAGACTTTCAGTTTGACATGTGATTCATTTTTGGTATTCACTGACTCATATCTTGTATATTTCTTTGACAAATAGATCAACATGAAAGGCCTTGATGGGATCCAAGGACCAGTATATGTTGGTACTGGATGTGTCTTCAACCGGCAGTCCTTGTACGGCTATGATCCACCAAAATCTGAGAAGAGGCCAAAGATGACATGTGACTGTTGGCCTTCATGGTGCTGCTGTTGCTGCGGTGGTTCGAGGAGGTCAAAATCTAAGAAGAAAGGGCAAGTGAGTCTTCTTGGAAGAATTATATATCCCAAGAAAAAGAAAATGATGGGGAAAAACTACGTAAGGAAAGCATCTGGACCATCATTTGATCTGGAAGAAATTGAAGAAGGTCTTGAAGGTTATGAAGAGTTGGAAAAATCATCGCTCATGTCACAGAAGAACTTTGAGAAAAGATTTGGGCAATCACCAGTATTTATTACCTCCACTCTCATGGAAAACGGTGGCCTGCCTGAAGGAACTAATTCTTCATCACTTATAAAGGAAGCCATCCATGTCATAAGTTGTGGTTATGAAGAGAAAACTGAATGGGGCAAAGAGGTGAGCCTCATGTCAATGTTCACTGGCTGGGTGGATTTAGAGTATTGAACCCATTATCTCACATTCATAAGTTTTTATTTCCTTGTGAGCTTATGTAAATCCTCGTAAACAAGTTGGTTTCAGACACTTACAATAAGTTGATTTGCAGGTTGGATGGATTTATGGTTCCGTGACAGAAGACATCTTGACAGGCTTCAAAATGCATTGCAGAGGATGGAAATCAGTTTACTGTACACCAAAAAGAGCGGCTTTTAGGGGATCAGCTCCCATTAATCTATCAGATAGATTGCACCAAGTTCTGAGATGGGCTCTTGGGTCTGTAGAAATTTTCATCAGTCGTCACTGTCCCCTATGGTATGGATATGGAGGAAAACTGAAATGGCTGCAGAGGCTCGCTTACGTTAACACTGTTGTTTACCCTTTCACGTCCATTCCTTTACTTGCCTACTGTACTATCCCAGCTGTATGTCTTTTGACTGGAAAATTCATCATTCCTACTGTAAGTATTTGGTACTGTCATGAATTTTAACATTTACGTATCTTGGTACTGAACGATCCATCAGAACTTACAGCCAGAAATTTGTATATCTTGCAGATTAACAACTTAGCCAGTGTATGGTTCCTAGCACTTTTCCTCTCCATCATCATAACAGGAGTGCTAGAAATTCGTTGGAGTGGGGTGTCTTTAGAGGACTTGTGGCGTAATGAGCAGTTCTGGGTTATTGGAGGAGTCTCAGCACATCTTTTTGCGGTATTCCAAGGCCTTCTCAAGGTCCTTGGTGGAGTTGACACTAATTTCACTGTCACAGCAAAAGCAGCAGATGATACGGAGTTTGGTGAGCTCTACCTCTTCAAATGGACAACTCTTCTCATTCCACCAACCACTCTAATTATCCTGAACATGGTGGGAGTGGTGGCTGGAGTATCAGATGCAATCAACAATGGTTATAGCTCTTGGGGTCCTCTTTTTGGGAAGCTTTTCTTTGCCTTTTGGGTCATTCTTCATCTCTACCCTTTCCTCAAAGGTCTGATGGGAAGGCAAAACAGGACTCCCACCATTGTAGTCCTTTGGTCTGTTCTTCTTGCATCAATTTTCTCACTCATTTGGGTTCGAATTGATCCTTTCTTGCCCAAACAAACCGGCCCAATTCTTAAACAATGTGGGGTGGAATGCTAGTTCAAACTTGTCAAAGCCCTAGCATATTTGGTTTTTTACTGCTTGTAAGTTTTCACTGGGGATTATCAATGTATCAATAGCCATATAGACAGATTTTGCTAGTCTGTGAAAGCTTGTTCTCTATTGTATCAAAGAATGGATCATTTTCATTGATCAATCCAAGGCCGTTGTTCAGTTGAGAAACATCTAAAAGTTCCAACACTTTAATTAAGACAGTTGCATATGGGACTTGAATCATATTTTACCTCTAAATTACCCTAGAAAACAAAATGTTTTGTGACTAAATGAGTCACGGGCAGCATTCAGTATAAAAGAAAATCTTTGGAGAAGAAACAGAGGATTAACATGACAAGGACAAAATTACATTTTATGTATTAGATTGAGGTTACGTACAGGATTTTCGAAACGACATATGGAATATCTTGAAGCAGCCAAAAGCAAGTGGAAACTTACAGCTCTTCAAGTTGGTATTTTTTTTCAAGGCTCTTGGTAGCAGATACCTTGTGCAAAGGATCAAGTTGGTAAGTTTGAGTTCGTGCAGATATCTCCTGTGCCACAAAATGCATTGTTGGTCGTGAATCTGGAGAGTCGTGAATGCATGCTACGGCAATTGTGACTATGAAAACAATGTTATCTGCTAATTGGCCTGTAGGAGCTGGAAGCCTCTGGTCTAGCAAATCTTCAAGGAGTAACTCTGATAAGGAAAGCGTTGTAGGCGATCTTAAGGAAGATAAAAACTCTCCTGGGTGCCTTCCCATCATAGTCTCTAATGCTACAACTCCAAAGCTATAGACATCGCACTTGTCTGTAACTCGCATTGTAAGAGCCAACTCTGCAAATTAGGCAGGGGAATTATTTGTTCTGTAAGATATTCAGTCACTAAAACTTAGCCATTATCACATCCATTTTAAGGAATCCTTTCAGGAAATTTAGTTCAACAATGCCACTTCTTCTCAAATTCCAAGCAATGAAATGACAAATGCAAAGCATAAAAATTTAGCTCACCTGGAGCCATGTATCCGTAAGACCCAGCAACCGCAGTCCAATTGGATGAATTTGCCTCCAACAATCTGGCTGTGCCAAAATCTGCAAGTCTAGGCTCAAAATCCGATTCTATCAATATGTTATTTAAACTTATATCCCTGTGAACAATAGGTGGAGAACAGTCATTATGCAGGTATGAAATTGCATGAGCCACTCCTTGCACCACTTTTATTCTTGTAGCCCAGCCAAGCTCCGACTCCCCTTCAATTCCATACAACACCTTTCCAAGGCTTCCTCTCGAGACATACTCATAAACCAAGTACATGCAGCCCCTCCTGGAACAGAAACCATAAAGTTTGATGATGTTCCGGTGCCTGACTTCTGTCAACATTTTAATCTCATTCTCAAAACTTTGACGATTTATCGCAGGGATGTCATTTGAATCAGACATATTCAGTTTCTTCACTGCAACAACTTGACCTGTGGACAATACCGCTCTGTATACAGTCCCAAATCCTCCTTTTCCAATGCAGTACTTTTCCCTGAAGTCATCAGTGGCCTTAACGATTTCTCCAAACGTGAATTTCCCTTCTCTTTCCCAGATCACTGACTTACAACTCTCATGCTTGTTAGTGCTTGTGGTCTCTTCATCAAGCAGCCTGGATCTGTGACGAGCTAGGAGTGCAACAAACAGAATAATTGATATAGCTACCACACCACAAAGCGGAATGATTATTCCAATGAGAACTGTTCTATCAGACGTGGAGGATCTTTTACTAGCTGACATTGGATTACAAGGAGGCAATCCTTGTATATTCCCACACAAGCCCGAGTTTCCAATATAAGCCGATGCATTTTTGAAGTTGCTACCGGTTGGGATACTACCTGACAACTTGTTGTACGAGAAATCAAACGAGTGCAGGCTAATCATACTAGAGAAACCATCTGGAATTTTTCCTGATAAATTGTTATGTGAGACATTGAGACTTTCCAAAAATGTAAGCATTCCTAGATTTTCAGGTATGGAACCCGACAACTCATTGCTACTAAGATCCAACAAATACTGCAGTGAGTGTAAGCTTCCAAGATCTGAAGGTATTTCACCCATCAAATTGTTGTGGCTCAAATCTAAGCTCGATAATTTCACACAATTCACGAGCTTTTCTTGTATCGATCCATTTAACTGGTTACCAGACAAATCAAGAAACTGGAGCCTTGTCAAGTTGCCCAAGTTCTGAGGAATGGCTCCTGTCAAATGATTATGGCTTAAATCCAACCTAAATATCATGCTTAGATTTCCCAGTTCGCGAGGAATCATCCCACTCAAGTTGTTGGATTTTAGACTTAAAACACCCAATTTAGTCAACTTCCCAAGCTCAGTCGGAATTTCGCCGGAGATTCTGTTTCCATCCATCTGTAAACTTGTGAGGTTTTGACATTCTCCCCAATTCCGAGAAATTTGACCAAAAAACTGATTTTTGCTAATGGTAATGAAAGAAAGATTTGGATGAATCCCGAATGCGTCTGTGATGTTTCCATTAAATTGGTTCTCATCAAGACGAACCCTAATTAACCCTGAGCAATTTCTCAGGCAAATAGGCAGTGATCCTGTAAAATTGTTGCTGTTAACTGTTAGTTGTTCGATGCTGAAACCACTACACAGTTCAGGCGGCAATTCACCGGAGAAATTGTTGTTCGAAACGCTAACGTATCTCAGGGAAGGTATGTACTTTCCAAAATCAACTGGAATGTTTCCAGAAAAGTTGTTGGTGAAAAGATTTATTGATTCAAGAGAAGTAAGTTGTGAAATAGTTTCGGGCAAATCTCCGTTTAGTTGGTTGGTGTTGAGGTCAAGAGTTTGTAGTGACGTCATGTTTCCGACATCTGGTGCGAGTGCTCCAGAGAGATTGTTGGAGAAAAGGTTTAAGCTTTCGAGATTTGACAGAGTCCAAACTGTTAGAGGAATTGTTCCTGAGAGTTGGTTTCCTGAAAGGTCTAAGCTTGTTAAGTTCTGTAAGTTACCAATCTCTGATGGGATTGACCCAGAGAAGGTATTGTTGTATAGGAACAGAATATTGAGATTTGTCAATAATCCTATTTCAGGTGGGATGCTTCCAGAGAACATATTGCTCTGGAGTTGTAAAGAGAACAAGTTGGTCCAGTTGGTGATGAAATGAGGTGAGAGCTCACCGCTGAAAAAGTTATCAGACAGGCCTAATTCGGCTAAGTTAGGCAGATTGGACAAGGAGGAAGGTAAGTCCCCACTGAGTTGATTCAGAGCCAAGGCCATGTATGTGAGGTTCTTGCAAAGGCCAAGCTCTGGAGGAATTGTTGAATTTAAGGTATTCATTCGAAGATCGAGGAATTCTAGATGGCTAAGTTGGCCTAAAGAAGATGGAATGTTTCCTTGAAATGAATTGTTGTACAGCTCAAGAATCTGGAGAGAAGACATCAAGCCGACACCGGTAGGAATCTCACCATTGAACTGGTTGTTTGCAAAGCGGAGGTGTCTGAGACGTGAAAGCTTAGAAATGTTTGCTGATAATGGTCCTTGGAATGAATTGTCTGTGACATTGAAGTACTGAAGCTTTCCAAGATTGGTATACACCGATTCTGGCATTGTGCCTGAAAACTGATTCTGGGACATATCCAGAAACATCAAGTTCCGGCAACTGGATATGAAATCAGGGAATGCCAGAGTAAAGCTATTGAGAGAGAGGCTAAAGTGAGTCAATGAAGCCATGCTAGAAAATTTGGACCAATCTGGGGTTTCCAAGTAGTTTGATCCAATGTCTAAGTACTCTACCTTCTGAAGATTGCAAAGTTGGAAAGGAAGAGTACCATTGAGATTGTTGTTGAAAAGACTGAGATAGTTCAGCTCTGCCAAGTCTCCAATCTCCATCGGTACGTTGCCCTCAAAATAGTTGTAGCTCAAGTCCAAGTACGTGAGCTTGGATAGGCTTCCAATGGTCAATGGTATGATTCCCTCCAATTTGTTATTCTGAAGGTCAAAGCTTGCGAGATTCCCAAATGGAGTGAAGTTGAATTGTGCTAGTGTTCCAGTTATGTTCAAGTTGGAGAGGTTGAGTTTGGAGACCGTTCCTGAGGTGGGTTCGCAAACAATGGCTGTCCAGTTGCAGAGGTGGTTCAAGTTGGAGGTAGACCATGACCTGAGAGAAGGTGGTGAAGAATCTAAGCTGCCTTTCCATCTGATGAGAGCTTCTGCTTGTGTCCTTGCCGAAGACGCGGCCTTCAATGGGAGGTAGGAGAGGAAAACAACGTGGAAGAAGGCAAGAAAGAGCTTAGGAATAGGAATAGCAGCTGCTTCTGCTTTCATGTTTTTAGTTATTTCTGTGTTCTGAATGATCTGGGGTATAATATAACGATATGTAGCAGAAGGAAGTCATCTGTCAAACTGTAATTATTAGGTCTACATAGTGGCCATAGCATTTTCAATCTAAGAATTAGGTAATGCCATGATGAAGCTGAAAATTTTCCTAGAAACTATGACCGAACAGGTTTCTGGCATTTCAGGGTCATCTGCTTTCCATTTCTTCATTTTATTTCAACGTCGTCTGAAAATTGAAGGCAAAGGATAATTACTTAGCCATAAAACAATAACTAATCAATAATCAGAAACTTGTCACTTCATTTTTTTGTGAAAATAAAATTAGGGCAACGATGTTGAATATTTTGACAATATTTATTTTTAACACACCTTCCCTATTAGTGGATTGCATGGTCATTCCATTACCTTTATCAATTTAAGAACTCAAAACATGTTAAGGGTGCAATTCAATCATGGTTAGGATTTAATAGAAAAGAGAAGAAACAATAAAAGATACATAATAATTGTAAATCAAAATTCACTACACTTACGGAACGTACTATGATAAGATATCTTCACATTTAATATCCATTATATTTATGTATTAAATCTAGATCTTGTTACTCCATCCATTTTTTATATTCTACTACTAACTTAAAATTAGGAGATTTTTCTCTATAATCTTATTAAAAAATATAAATAAAAAGTCTGCAAAAATATTTTCAATAAAAGAGTAGTGTATATTTTAATTGTTTTTTTAGTCTTAACACAAAATTTACTTTTTAATTTTTTCAACTAATTTCTTAAATTTTCTCTAATAAATAATTATAAAAATTTTATATAAAATAATTATAAAATAAAAGAGAGTAGAAAAAAAGAGAAAAATAATTTATAATGATTCTCCCAAATAATCTTTAGTTTGCATTCATTCTCTAAACTCAACTTGAAAATTCATTATCTTCTTCTAATGTACAACAACTATCTATATAACTTCATTTTAGGCAGAGCGATTCTTTACAAATGTTGTTCAAGATCAAGAGAAACTCCCAAACTCCACTTGAAAATTCACTATTTTCGTCCTTCAATAAATGAATAGCAACCATTCATACAACATCTTTGTCATGAGTGAAAAGGAATCCTTGCAAGTGTCTTACTTTGTAATGGGTGAAGAGTAACACTTTACAATCTTGTTTAAGATCAAGAGGAACCCTTACAAAGAATATACGAGGCAATTTCTCTAATGACATCAAGTATATAACTTAAAAACTTCTTTCCTTGCTTAAACCAACGAACAAAGGCTCAATATTATCATATAATCCAAACATATCTTTTCAACTCTCCCAAGACTTTTAGCAACTCTCTAGTATGTCCAACATTACTCCCATAACTTACATGTTATCTATTTGTAATTAAAACAACTTAAAATAATTGTTAGAAATAAAACTTAATTGTTACAACAACTAGTAAAAGCTGTATTGATTAATCAATATGGTCACAAACTTTTGACATATATTTTTAAAGACACTTGTCAATTATACTATCATATTGGTCTACTGGTATATTAAAAACCTTGGTCACTCAAATCCTCATGTTGGTTAACCAAACTTTTTTAAAAAAGTTTTTCAAGTTCTTTAAAAGATCAAAGTACATTCTTTTAACAAAAACTTGCTCCACAATCACTTAAAAATTTTCTGAAAAGTTTTTTGATGCATTAAGAATTTTTTCTTTAAAATCTTCTCAAATTTTCTCTTAAAAATGACAAAGTATATGCAATATACCTTTCAAATAATCATGCAATGATTGAGCCCTTAAATGACCAAGATAAGCTTAAAAAAAGGATTACAATTATTTATTTAAATCTTAATATATTTGATTACTATTTTTCCTTGGCTCTTCATTTGAATTGCATATGTACTCCGTTATACTCATTTTCTACATCTTTTAATTGCTTAAACTTGATCCTTTAAATATTGACTTACTATTGATCAACTGAGATCTTAAACCATAATTTTGATGATAATAAAATACATTGCTATCAATGAATTTAGTTTTAGTAATATTAGTTACTTTATAATAACGGAATCAAGCGACATGTGAGTGATGGAGTTCAATAAAAGGGTAAAGTGAGTAAAAGAGTTAAATAAATATATTGAACAGTCAATAGTTAGAAAAAAATAAAAAAAGTGTAGCATATTTGTAATCAAGTGAAGAACCAAGAACACGGAGGAATAAACAATATCAATACTTAATCAAATCATTGTAATACTTTTTGTAACATTATATTAAGTATTTTAATTATAAGGGTTCAATCATTGCATTATTATTTATATATAGGACATAATGCATTAATTCATTCATAATTGAAAGGAAATTTATTTTGATCTTTAAAGAAAATCTCTTCATCTTTAAAATAATTTTTTAAGAACTTTTGAAATGATGTTGAAACTAGTTTTAGTAAAAAAACAAAGTGGTTTAATCTTTAAAAGAACTTAAAAATTGTTGGAAACATGTTCTTAATCACAATGGTCGACCAATGTACATGCATAGTAAACTAATATACTATTTCTGTAGACATTGGTGGATTAATGTCTAGGTGTGGTCATACAAAGTATCTAAAAAAAAACAAAATATCATGAGTTTTTACATTATATTAGTCGATAATTAGTTAACTAACCAATGTGTCATATTAGTCGACCAATATCATTATTAGTAGTTATTGCAGTGGCCTTTTTTTATTTCTAATAACCTTTTTTAGGTTATTTTAAGTATAAATAGATATCATATGGGTTATGAGAAGTTAGTTAGACATACTAAGAAGTTACTAAGAGCCTTAAGAAGCTAGAGAACATATATGTGCATTATATAACATATTGAGCAATTGTTTATTGGTGTGAGCAAGAAAATGAGTTTTTGAGTTGTATATTTATTGTAATTGGTAAAATTGATTGAGATATACTTTGTGAGGGTTATTCTTTACCTTTAACAAGATTTATAAAGGAATTTTCTTTTCATATGAAAAAGTAAGACGATAGTAAGGGTTCCCTTCACCCAAACAAATAAAATACTATATAGAGGGTTATTCTACATTTATTGAAGGAAGAAGATAATTTCCAATTGAGGCTTAGGGAGTAGAAGTAGGTCAATGATTATTTAGGAAAATCAATTTACATCGACTTTGTCTCTCTTTCTCTGCTCTCTTTTATTTATAATTTTGATTACTTTGTGATATCATATGTGAATTTATCATAATCATTTATTAAAATAGACATCTCATTCATTGGTTTACAAATAGAAAAGGTGATGAAATGTGTTATTTTCAATTTAATGTGTACTTATGCACCTCATGTAGGATTTGATGAACAACTTAAACGTTAATTTTTAGAAGAGTTAGAAGATGGGATTCAATAGATCCCGCCTGACGAGAGAGTTACTCTAAGATGAGACTTTAATGGTCATATAGGGGCAACCTCAGAATTTATAGACTCATGGGAGTTTCAGATACGGTGATAGGAATGACGGTAGGATCACTTTGTTAGATATCGTAGTAGCATTTGAGTTGGTAATAGTCAACTTTTTTTTCAAGAAAAAAGAGGAAAATCTGGTGACTTTAAGAGAAAAACCATGAAAAATCAAATTGACTACTTTCTCATAAGGCGTATCCATCAACGTAGTTGTAAAGATTGTAAGATGATAGCTAACGCTTGCTTACCAACTTAGCATAGATTGATGGTTATAGATCTTATAATTAAAGATTTGAGGAAGAAGAGAAGTCTTAAGAAGTATACCATCAGATGAGTTCTTATCCATATATGAGTTATGTGGAGGTGCTTAAAAGCTAAAGGAGTTCCTATAACCTATATATGAGTTACCAGGGATATATATGAAGGTGTAAAGAATAGAGTCAAGATGATAAGAGGAGATATAAAGCATTTTTCTAGCAATGTTGGGCTACACCAAGGTTCCACTTTAAGCCTCTTTTTGTTGCAATAGTGATGGATGAGCTCATTAAGAATATCTAAGGGAATATGCCTTGGTTTATGTTATTTCCTGATTACATTGTTTTAGTGGATGAGACAAAAGAGGGTATCAATGTCAAGCTAGAACTTTGGAGGGATACGTTAAAGTCGAAGGGCTCTAAATTAAGCACCGAGTACTTAGAGTATAACTTTTTGGACCATAGGGAATTTTTCGATATGGAGGTAAATATTGAGTCAGAAGTTATGTCACAAAAAGAGTGTTTTAAGTATCTAGAATATGATGAAAACATAGTTTTCCGTATTAGATCAGGATAGCTTAAATAGAGAAGTGCATCAGGAGTTTTGTGTGACAAAAAGATACTACTCAAGCTTAAAGGTAAATTCTATCATTTAATGATTAGGCCAGCCATACTGTATAGGCCAGAGTGTTGACTCATCAAATAGGTGCATAGTTATAAGTTAATGGTGGCGAAGATGAGGATGTTTTGTTGAATATGTAACTTTACTAGAAGAGATAAGATAAGGAATGTAATGGTAAAAGACAAATTAAAGGTGTCTAATATTAATGAAAAATTAAGAGAAGCAAGGCTTAGGTAGTTCTGTCATGTTAAGAGGAGACACCAGGATGCTCTAGTAAGAAGATGCAAGAATATTGTATTTACAGACTGTAAGAGGAAAAAAAGAAGGCCTAAGAAGAACTGGGGGGAGGTGATCAAGAATGATATGACTCTGCTGGAATTTACCAAGGACATAACCCTCAATAGAAAACTTTGACATACTAGGATACAGGTAAAAGATCTCACATAGAGAGGTCGTTCTTTTTCTTATAGGTCTTTTAATCATTTTCCTTTGTGTCTTATGTCTTGTATTTAGTCTAAATATTTAATATGTAGTACTTTCCTCTTAGTTATTTAACCCAAACATTTTCTTTTTTCTCTTAGTAACTTGTTTGATTTTTTTTACATTGTTATATATTTATTATTACTTATTTTTATATTTTTATTTATATGTATTTACTTATTTATTTATTATATTTTATTATTACTATTTTATGTCTATTTTATTTTTATTTTTATTTTAAATTATTATTACTTTATTATTTTAATAGGCATATGTATATTTTACATATATATATATATATAT
>JAOQMM010000009.1:7835564-7845910 GCA_027563515.1 Erythroxylum platyclados | reverse complement strand
TCCCTAAGCCCTGATATAACGAAAGAACCTTCCCAGTAGATATTGCTTCCCATAGAACATCAGAAAGGTACCTACACAAGCCATAAAAGGAATAAATATAAACCTTAGTTGCCAACAACAACTATATAAACCTTAGTTGCCAACAACAACTATAGCACCAAGAAAGAGATTCCATAACCTACGTCAAAACTAGAGGATACATATTTTAGTACGGTTCCCCAATTCCTCTAAAAGCAAAGATTGGCAGGATCGAAAAGAAATTGAAAATAAAGCAACCCAGTGAGCTATAACCATAAACACTCATTACATTTTGGGATAAATATTGCAAAACAAGTGTTTCACTAACAAGGTTAGGTAAATTTTACGTTGAATATCTTAAAAAATTGAAAATAAATTAAAGGTTTTCAGAACCATGTTCAAACGCAAAATAATGACACCGTACGCACAAACCAACGTGCTAATCGGCCAGACCTTCACATGGATCATTGACTTAAAAGGAGCATTACCCTCATTCACGATCCACAAAATTACCAAGTGCCACATGACTATGCGTTAGGTCAACTCGCTTCTAACAGTAGCAGATCCTCATTCACTAAGATCACAAAAAACTTAAAAAGAGACACAAAATAACTTTCTGATATCAAGTTGAGCAAAAACCATTGATTACTTCAATTGTAGCAGTCAAGCAACCAAAGTGTTAACCGTTGAACAACGACAGAAGAAACAGTTTAGAAGATGTAAGATTTGGAAATAATCCATAAGCTTGGCGTGTCCCAGAAATCACCAACACTGTATATTAATGTTATAGGCACCTCTCAGCTCTCTTTAATCACTTAAACCCCTTTCCCTCGCATAGGGTACAGCAGACAGGGTAAGACCAAAACTCATAACTCCCCAAGTTTCTCTCAACAGCCCTTTGACTCCCTCGGCATAATTAAACACTACAATTCCCAAAACCTTTGGAAAAGAAACTCGATCTAGGCATAAAACTAAAACACGGGGCTCTGTAAGAGAGAAAGAACATGTAACTAAGGAAATCTGAATTCAAGCAGGAGTAGAAGAAGAAATTACACACGTTACACTCAGATATAGCAAAGCAACCATAGATCAAGTAATAGATCGCAATCACAGGTCAAAATAAAACATACCCAGATCAACAAAGAACAGAAGATATGAAGTTAAAAAGAAGAGAGAGAACGTCAACCTGTACTTTTGCTGTCCATGGGCACGAACTTCGGCTTGGTACTTAGTCTTACAAGTATCAAGAGGGTACAAGATAGTAGTGCTCAAAAGGGAGCCAACAGCGCCAGACGTGGCCTCTGATAGAGATTCCAGATCAACAGCCATGATTCTTACAGAAAAAGCAAATGGAAGCAACAAATATTTGTATATATGTATATGTACTTTTGAAATGCGAGAGAGGAAATAGGATACGTTCCTTTCCCCTGATGGTATTGGCAACTAATTAATAGCTATACCAGGTATACAGGATGGGTAGGTATGGGAAAAAAATGACAACTTTATAATGACTTCCCCAAAAACGACTTGCTGCTTTGGCTTTGGAAGTTACGTTGGGACTTTAAAAAACACGTGTTATCTGCCACCTTTTCGGTCTTCTCCGTCCGGCCGCCGACTCGTGGATCCCCCCGAGTTCCTATTATTTTAATAAAATATTATTTAATAAATAATTTCAATAATGACTATAAGATCTTTGAAATGTCAAAATATAATTTTGTGCTTAGGATGTTTGTAATTGTGAGATACTGTTGATAAAAATCGAAGAGTAGTTGTCTATTATATGTACTAATATTTGAAACTATTTTAGAATGAAAAACTTGGCTTTCTTAAAATTTTTAAAGGCCTAACCTAATTAATAGAAAAAAAAACTATTGTCTTATATCGCACATCCAATCAGTTGGTTTTATAATAGTGAAATAATAATTTAAAGATATTATTTATCATATATATATATTCAGATGTAAATGACTAAGTTTATGGAATAAATATATATTGTAATGACATTATGATGAAATAATAATTATAAGATTTATATTGCATTCATATATTATACTTAAATTTTTTCTAATCATTGTTCTATTGAGACTAGACATTAATAAAAACTAGCACATATTATATTTTTCCTTATGAAGAAAACAATCGATCTTATAGACTAAAGTATGGAGATACTTAAATAAACTAATGTGTATTTGTTAGAGAACAAGTTTACTAAATTGACCCTACATGAGAAATCCATTTTAAATATTACTTGTATGTCTATAGAAAATTTCATTGTAATGATTATATAAGTAATTCTTTCACTTGAGTTCACCAAAGTTATCTCATATAGAAATTGTCATATTTTGATACTACTTATGATCTATTCTAGTCAAGAGCAACTCAGTCAATAGTCATTTGATGTAGCATAAACAACATGGAGATACTTGAGTAATCAATATAAGATTCATGACCTTAAAATAATTAGGGAGAATATTATGTTATTCTTAATTAGTATTGATTTGAGAATTCCTTGACTAAAGTGGAATGACATTTTGTAAAATAGTTTGCAAATATCATTAATTGAATCAATTATTAATGGTAGAGAACTAACATGATTGGACTCAAAATAGAGTAGACCTCAATTTCATACTCTATTTCTATTCAAAACATTGTATGATGAACTGATTAAATTATACCAAAAAAATCATGCACAAAAAGGTTACTCAAAACTAATTTTTAGATGGTCATGATGTGTTGTTAGACACCAATCTTGATCCATGAATATAAATTGTTTAATTAAAGAATTATAGATAAATTAAAAGAGTTTAATTTATCTAATGTTATATATGATTTAGGATTATAATTGATATCCATTGCCAACATATTTGAGAACCTAATGGGTCATACATAATCAATAGATTGAATAGAAAAAAGATATTTTAATCAAGTTTGACTTAATCATAAAGTTTGAGAAACTTTATGATTAAATATAATATATTTAATAAATAATGATTGATATGAGATATTAAACGTTATTTAATTGATATTTAGTTAGAATTAATTGTAATTCTAATTAAAGTTTAATTAAAATTATAAATTTAATAATTATAATTAAATTTCTAAAATGTCCAAAGCTTTAAGGGAGCTAGCACTGCTTGCCTTACTCTCTCTGCAATAGTTGCAAAGTTCTCTAAACTTGTTCTATGGATATCGTTAATGGTCGGACATTTGTGCAACTACAGTGATTAAGATGAGCCAATTTAAAAAACAATTCGAGGAATACGAAAAGAAAAAGATCAAGCTTCAAAATAAGGTGCGAATTATGATTCATGTTTTATTATAATTTATTGTTAATCATTTTATATAATTTTAAGTGATCTTATTTTGGGAAATCAAATATGAAAATGTTTCATAATTATTTCGTTGTGCGTGAGATTGGATCTCACCCAATTTCTCAACAATAGTATCAAAACCAACTTTAATTCTATAAGTTGATTAAAATATTTGATTGTTATAGACCTTAACGTTTGGAACTGAATATTAAAAACCCTAAAATTAACATTGAATTAGATTCAAATTTAATTTGAAACAGATTTCAGATTAATTAATTACAGAAACTATGCACTGAATTAGAAACTACAGGTTTGATTAATTTGGGAATAAGTTCATTGCAAAAACTAGAATATCAAATCTAAAAATTGTCTCCGAAGACCTAGAATTTGAAGCAAATCAAAAAAACTTGTTGTTTCTTCTCTTTAAGGATGAAATCGAAGCTGTCATTGTTTGGTTCCTAGAAAATAAGTTGTTGTGGTGGATAGCTAGTCTCCTGTTCTAGTAGGTTTGGTTAATGGCATTGGTGTGTTAGCTACCACATATGGGGAGTGATGGATGTGGATGAGTTCTCTGTGTTTTGTTTTGTGTTTTTCGGGTAGTGGAATAAAAAAGGTGCAACCAACAGATGAAAGGTCAATGATTGTAAAAGCATGTGGTGTATGTAGGACCATAAAAGCATATTAGGGGCTTCTCCTCCAAGCATAGCATCTTAATGGATTGTGGCCTGCCATAGAATACAAGTGACAATAGGCAAGCAGAGGTGCCTGGAAATGGTTGGAAGCTATTGGTAGCAACGTCATGCACCAAAGCCACTGGAGGCAATGTCTACAGTGGATGCATGATGGTTTATGTTCACCAGAAAGCTGGCGGCTAATGGCTTAGAGGAGTAGGGCCAATGGAGACCGAAGTAACCTTATTGGCTAATCATGGAGATGGTGGTGACGATAGACTTGGAGAAGGGTGGCAACGCTAAGGTTCCAATTGGAGATTCTTTCATGAACTTTATCCAGAAGAGGTCTGCATTCAACTTCCTTTAGCTTGTTAGTGGAAATAGGAATTCCTAAGTAAGTGAAAGGTAGCTGATGTAAAAGAAAAACCCGCTTCATTGATTAACCTTGATGAATCATTTCTACGTTGCTTCGAAAGATAAGCAACACTTTTATGAGGATTGTATTTCAGGCCTAAAAATTCTTGAAATCTCAACAAGGCATTTAAGATCACCTCAATTGAATTAGTATCTTTAACACATAGCATGAGTAGGCCATCAACAAAAGAAAGTTTAGTGATATTAAGTTCACTGCAATGAAAATGATATTTGAAATTTGTGCTTTCAACAATGCACATCTGAGTCATTCTTTGAAGTACCTCTATAGTGATAGTGAATAAATAGGGAGATAGAGGATGTCCCTATCTTATTCCCCCAGCAGCTTGATAAATCTGTGTAGGTTCACCATTTATTAACACTGAAAATGAAATTGAAGATATGCAAGAGTGAATCCAGCTAATGAACTTGCTAGGATATCCAAAAGCAGAGTGAATTGATGATGAAATCCCATTCCATTGTGTCATATGCTTTGGTGAAGTCTATTTTGAATTTACAACTTCTAACCTTACTTTTTGTTTGTATTCTTTAGACAATTCTTGAGCTAGCATAATGTTGTCACCTATACCTTTACCTGGAACATCGGTCCCTTGACTAGGATTGATTATGTCTAGTGGAGTATTCCTTAATCTGTTAGCAAGGATCTTTGAGATGATCTTATACACCAAATTGCAACAGGCAATTGGGCTGTAGTCATTCAGTTTCTTAGGATTAGGGACTTCAAGTACTAGTGCAAGGTAGGTATTGTTCATTCCAGTGAGTAATCTTCCACTTCTGAAGAACTCTTGGATTGCTCTAACCACAGGTACTTACACTAAGTTTCGTGTCTCTTAAAAAACCTAGCATTAAATCCATCTAGACATGGAGACTTATTTGGATGAAATGAAAATAAAACCTCTTTTATCTCATCATTAGTAACTTCCTTGGTAAGATCAGATATTTGATTCTAACTTATGGACCCTGCCATTCAATTGACCAAGCTGATGGGAAGACTTGTAGTATGATTAAAAATTCCATTTATTGTTTGGAAGTGACTTCTTTCCATCTTTTTCAATTCTTCTTGATCATTTATTAACTTGCCGTACTCATTCTTAAGATAAATAATCATGTTCCTATTTCTCCTGCCTTGGATTACACTAAAAAAATATATAGTTTTTCTGTCTCTTTGTTGTAACCATAAGGTTCTTGATTTTTGGTTCAACTGATCACTATATTCTTCAACAGTCTTCAAGTAATGGTACAGATCTATCTTCTCTTTCTCAATATGTTCAGAATTATTAGGATTATTAGCCAAATCCTTCTGAGTTAAGGTCAGATTCTTCAGGGCTAGCTCCTTACTGAGTTTTAGAGACTCTGTACTATGCTTAAGAGGCTTTATACATTCGCTCTGACATATTTTAAGAACTGAATTTTGAACCCTGAAAATTCATTTCAACAGCATGTGGAATAATTAAATCAAGCTGAGAGTGTTTGAGTAGTAAGTTGAAGAACCTAAAAGGAGATCTTTTATTGAAATAGTTGCCTCTCATAAAGACTTTGATAGGTGTGTGATTCGAGAACAAAGGCTCCTCAAAAATTGCATAGCTATCTGTCATTTGTGCAAGCCACTCATTGTTCACTAAACACTTGTTCAACTTTCTTTGTACAAGTTTATTGCCTTTTTGATGGTTACTCCATGTGAAAACAGGACCTTGATATCGAAGATCCACAAGTCCTAGAAGTGAGACCAGACAACTCTTTAATATCAACATGTGTTATACTTCTTTCCCCAAAAGATTAAGAGAAAGAGGGCAAACAATCGAAATTTCCTGTCACAATACAACGCAAAGTATTGTTTGAATCAATTTCTTGTAACTCCTTTCATAAGCTGGCTCTTTGACACTCACAATTAGCAGCATATACCACAGTTATTGCAACATAATGTTTAGAGATTTTAGGACAAGTTCACAGTGAATTAACTGGTCAATACAGAACCAGTTGGAAACAATCAAATAATCCATATCCATTGCAACAATGACCCTTCCATTAGGATGTTTAGAATGATTGCTTAAACTTTTCCAATCTACAGATATAAAATTCACCCCTTATAAAACACTTATTCTTTAATCTTAGTTTCCACCAAACCAACAAAATAAGAATGACTAGCTCTAAGATAGTCTTTTAAAGTTAGTGCTTATTGGGACAATTAAGTCCCCTAACATTCCACATAGTGAACACCATTAGGGGTGAGAGGACTTAGTCCTCCTCTTTGATGTTTGACTTTTTGTCCCAATTGCTTGCCACTCTTCATTCTCCAATTTAGTCTCACTGTTGTCTTCCTTATTGTCTTGAATATGAGTAATCGTAGCTGGAGTGCCTATTCTGTTTACTATAGTTGTTTCAACTGTATCATCATAGGTTTGTACAGAGTCACCAATCTTTGCTACAACTTCTGAATTATCTTGACAATTTAGGTTCTGTTGTATGCCTTGAGACAACACCTCTTGATGAACTTGAGTTTCTTCTATATTGCTTTCAATTTCAACAAACTGTTCAAAGGTTGAAGCAGAAGCAGATTGTACTAAATCCTTTGACTTAGTTAATTATACTATTCTCTGAACGTTTAATATAATGCTTTCCTTTACTAATTTATCATGCACAGAATTAGTTTTACCAGTTTCACCTGATGAAGTAGCTTGCTGGTATAGGATAACTTCATTATCACTTGCTTTTTCAGCTTGCTTGATTTCTAAAAGGTGCTTACTATCACTACCAACCTCAGTGTTATTTTTCTTTGGAATCCACCTCTTAGTAACATGTTTCAAATACGGCCTCCATGGATAAGACAGTAGAATGCTATCTTCAACCAAATCTCCACTAGTATCAAACCTCATAATAGGAATAGAATCTAGCAGAGGTTTCTTATACTCAACTTCGATGCATACTCTCGCATAACCTACTCTTTTTATGTTAGCAGTATTCTCATCTAAAGCAAAGGGAGTTCCAATAAAACATGCCAAATAACTCAAACCCTCTGATGACTAGAATTCAAGTGGGATCATGCGCATGTTTACCCAGATAGGTATGGATTTGATTTCATTCCTGTCTAGTTTGAAACCCATCTCCGATTTCCTTAAGAACATGGGCTTACCTTGTATATGCCATGGCCCCATATCCATTACCTTAGCTGCCATTTCCTCTGAAGAAAACCAAAAAATGTCAAAGTCATGTTCACTCATTAGTGTAGATTGCAGCCTCCATTTCTTCCAATTTGTGTTTGCCCAGTGTTAATTTATTGGGTAAGCGATTCTCGTTTCCAGGAAGTATCCCACAAAAGAGGGTTTTCATTTGTTTGCACCTGCAATAATACTTCAGAAGGAGGGGAGAGAGGACCATCCTTTATACTTGCAACATATCACAACTTGCCAAAAGTGTCAAGATCTCCCACCATACGACTCCAAGATAACCTACCTGGCTTTCGGGGGTTAAGGGATTGCTGCGAGGTTGGCAGAGGAGGGAACTCATCACTCTCCAGTAGGAGGTCTGAGTAAGAAGGAGCAACAACAGGAGCAACTCGGGTGCCATATTACCACTAACGATAAACTATCACGACCCAAGTTTTGCGGAGTCTAGACAGGCCACTAAAAAAGGAAAGGAAACCATTTCAGACCGGGGAATGAAGAAGAAGAATGAAGGATGAAGGAAGGAGGTTGGGCTCAACAGACAAAGAGAAGCAGAGAAGCGAAGGACAAGGGTTTATAGAGTCACAGAACATGTAAGTGTCCATGGCTCAGAATAGAGAGAAGGGAGAGGAAAGTTGAAGTAAGAGAGAGATGCCATTTAATAACGTTTAGCAACAAGGTTATTATAACCTTAAGTCAAAATAAGATTGTTTGGAAATTAGGATAATGTATCCTAGGATTAGAACAAGGCTTGTTTGTTTACAAGAATAGACTTATTTTAGTATTTGAATAAGACTTGTTTGGCCATTGAATTAAAGTGGTTCAATCCTTAGTTTGAAATAAATAGAGTATTTCAAAACATATTCCAAACAAAATTTTAAAATTGTTTTAAAATCAAAATTCAATTCTAAAATTAAAGTACCTATTTTTCTTAATATGATTAAGATTAATAATTATATCGATTTCTAATTTAATTTTAAAAAAGTGGTTTTTAAAATTAGAATTAATTAGTTTTAATTAAATTAAAATTAAATTAATTAGACTCCTTAAAATTAAGAAAATTATTTTCTTAAGCAATTAAAAAATGTTTCTTAATTAAATTTATTTATTTTAATTTTATTGAGATAAACTAAATTTATTAATTTTATTTATTTAGACAATAATTATTCTATTTATTTAGAAATTGTTTCTTTATTTATGAATAATTAGTTTCTTGATTTATTATAAAATATATTTTCTTGATTAAATTTTGAAAAGTGCTTTTATTTATTAATTGAGAAAAATGGGCTTCCCCTAATAATTTTGAAAATTAATTTTCTAATTTATTAAGAAAAGATTTTTAATAAATTAAGAAGTTAATCTTTAAATAAACAATGAAAGGACTTTCTTAATTAATTAAAATCGTTTTATTTAATTTTGAAAGTGGTTTCCTTTAAATATTAGAAAATAGTTTTCTAATTAAGGAAAAATAATTTCTAATTAGATTAGAAATTATAATAAGTAAGAAACATAATATATTGAAAATTGTTTTCAGTTAAATATTGTTAAAAAAGTCAAGATAATTGAAAACTACTTATGAATGAGGTATTGGGCCCTTTCCTTTGCAAATTTATTATTGTGTACTTGGATGATATTTTGGTTTATAGTACGAGTAATGAGGAGCATATTTTGCACTTAAGAAAGCTTTTCGACGTGTTGAGAAAGGAGAAGTTATATAGGCAGATTGGGAAGTGCACTTTCATGGTAGATAGCGTCGTATTCCTAAGATACGTTGTGTCTAAGGATGACATTTCTATTGATAACTCAAAAATTGATGTTATTAAATCACTGCCAACTCCTAAACCTGTTAGTGAAGTGCGTAGCTTTCATGGATTGGCTTCTTTTTATCGGAGATTTGTGAAGAACTTTAGTTCTATTATGGCACCGATTACCAAAAGTATGAAAAAAGGGAAATTTGAATGGATTGTTTCTATATAAAAGGCATTTGAATTGATTAAAGGGAAGTTATGTTCCGCTCCTATATTAGCTCTTCCTAATTTTAACGAGCTATTTGAAGTAGAATGTGATGCTAGTGGAGTTGGAATTGGGGTTGTACTTGTTTAACAAAAACATCTTATTGCTTATTTTAGTGAGAAGCTTAGTGGATCTAAACTAAATTACTCTACTTATGATAAAGAGTTTTATGCAATTGTTTGAGCTCTTAATCATTGGAATCAATATTTGCAACCTAAGCCTTTCGTATTACATAGTGACCATAAAGCATTAAGGCATATTAGTGGGCAACAAAAACTTAATTCACGTCATGTTAAGTGGGTCAAGTTTCTATAATCCTTTACTTTCTCAACGAAGTATAAGGATGGACACTTTAATGTCGGAGCTAATGCATTATTTACAAGGTATTTTATGCTTGCAATGCTTAACTCAAGGCTTATTGGCTTTGAAATCATCAATAATTCTTATGTAGGGGATGAAGAATTTGCTGAATTATTTAAACTTTGCAAAAAAAAGGTGCATTTGTTCAGTTTGTAATTCAGGATAATTTTCTCTTCAAAGGTAACAAATTGTGAGTTCCCAAAGGCTCTTTTCGTGATTTATTAATTCATTAAGCTCATGGTGGTGGTCTTGCTAGTCATTTTGGTATTAAGAAGACTTATGAAATTCTTCAAGAACACTTATATTGGCCTCGTATGCTTGGTGAAGTGCAATATATTATTAATCAGTGTGGTACTTGTCAAAGAGCATAGAGTACTTTT
>JAOQMM010000009.1:7794263-7813476 GCA_027563515.1 Erythroxylum platyclados | reverse complement strand
CTCACGCGATAAGTGCCTTTCCGTTACCTACATAAAGCACATTTCGCTTAGTTATTTATTTCCAAATTCGGAAATAAGAATTAAAACTATAAATTTGATTTAACCGAATTGAGATTAGTATTTAATGCTATAACACATACGTTAATCATATTTCCGTTTACTACCGTAAGCTAACCTATTGTTCTCCGTTTCCAATTATCACTTCCAAAGTCATTTAAAACCATACTTTACCCATTCTAACTTATCAGTTTCTTCAAAACACTATGTCTCTCAATTTAATTCACCATATCATGATCATGCATGACGAGCCACGGTTATGGTCTATGTATATAATTTATACCTCCATTTGTTCCTTACTTTTCTCATAGCAAACGTTCAAATTAGGCTTTGAGATCTTCTAAACATTTGTTCCCCTATATCTCTAATTTCTATAACATAAAAAATCAGACCATTTGAAGTACTAATTCAAAAAATACACACCAAACACCACAAACTACTCCAAAACAGGGGCAGAATCAGATTACCATTTTCAATCTCAAATTACTATATGATTCAGCTAGAACTAGGTCAGGGTATCTCCTAGGAAGTTTTAGCACTATGTATTAGGTTTCATCTCCAAATTGAGTGCTGTCTGGTTCTAGTGATCCGAAAATCAAATACAAACATTCACTAACCTAATTCTTTCTCTTATCATCTTCATCCCTTAAATGATTCCAAACTTATTATATACTCCATGGAAAGAAAAAAATCATCATTTATCTTACATACATCTATCCCACTAAAAAGCTCCAAGACTAGAAATTTAGGTTAGGAAGCTTATCACTTTCTTTCAATCTTTTGGACAGTTGAAGACCACTTAGTCTTGATCAACCTCTCTTCAATTTATGCCCCAAAACTCATCAAAAATTAGCTGCACTCTCCTTCTACTCTTCTTGGTCGAAACTTGCCTCTCCTTTTCTCCTTTTGTTGGCCTCTCACGTTTCTTCTTCAAGCCTCCCACGGTGATGACTAAAAATGATGACCAAATGGCTTGTTTTATTCTCTTTAATGCTCACCTAATGGATTACACCTTTCATCTTCCAATTGGTTCATCCCTAATGACTCATTCTTCCACTAATAGCATGTGAAATGACCATATTGCCCTTTAATGAATACTCTAAATACCAAATTGCCTTTAATACATAAAAAGAACAAATTGCCCTTTAATGCATTTTAATCACCAACTACCAAATTAAATTCCGACAATATTCCACAACCGTCTTATTTTCAAATTGACCATGAAATAATCTAATTAGGGTCAATTCTCTTTGATTGGATGCTTAAAATTTTTTTGAATGGATTTAAAATAATCAACACCCGTTATTTTCCAAAAAGGGCATTTTAACTCTAAACTTTCGGAACTCCTGAAATCCATCCTATCGGACTTATTTTGAAACCGTTTCAGTATCCTCAAACTCTAATACTTATTTCGAATATTTTTCATTATTTCGAGATTGGGTCCCAAAAATTTCACTATTCATCTGAAAATACTATTCACCGAACATAAAAATTTATACTCAATGAAAGGAAAGGTTCGGGATTTTACATATACACTATTCATAGTTGTAGAAATGGTGGTTTCTTTAAGACTTATTCAATTTTTAACCACAGTTTGGCACAACACTACAAGATAATTGTAAATATTTATGCCTTCATTGGTGTTGAATGTTCTTTCCTATCTCATATGGTAATCTGGAACCTATGCATGTTCTTGCTTAAGAAGAATTACAAGTGAGAACAAGGAGCTAGCATTCTGAACTAGAAGGTGAACATAAATCTTAGGAGTGATTTAATTTTTTGATCCCTTAATTTATATAGAAGTCGATTGACCAAATGAATCTTTTGAAATGTAACAAATAATTAAGTTCTTAGTATTAGTTTTTGTAACCTTCGAGCAAACCAAGGAAGCTTGTCCGTTTTCTTTTCACTGCAAGTTGCAACCGCACATTTCCAAGAAATCCTAACTAGGAGAAGGTCGAGGAAGAGGGAAAAACAATATATTGTTAGCATGGTAATACAAACAAAACTTTGAATAAATGTTGTTTATGATTCATACATATATGCAATTTTGTAATTTCAAGACATAAATAGAATTTCTTACAAAATTTTAGTAAATACTATCTAAGATACAGGTATAATTCACTTCGTGTTTTATTTTAAAAATTAGAGGAGAAACTACAAATATAAACATATTAGTATGACGGAGGTGTTTTTGTAAAAGGAAAAAGTTTAAAACACGGTCATATCACAAACTGTATGTTATATATAGAGAAATCAATAAAATTTACAAATTAAAAACACGAGTATGTTGATACATAAAAGTGTTTCTATAGAAGGATACTATTTGAGACATGACCATATTATAAACCTTGTCTTAGAAGTCATCCATAATTTAAGATACAATCATATTTCAAAGTGTGTAAGCACAATCCATCTTATCAAAAATTACAATTTTTTTGTAGATTTTGAACCTTATATGACTTGTAAGACCTATGAGAATCATGCTAACTTAAGTTAAACTATATGAGGAAATTTGTATTAACTAAAATTTTTATTTACAAATATATATCGTAAGCATATAAGTTGTAATTATTATGATATTAATTAATAACAAGACAATGGTTTTTAATTTTTTTTGTAACATAAACACACTCAATTGGCCAAAACTTGTTAAAATTTTTCTTTTTTTTTCCTCATTCATTATTCTCTACACTTAATTATCCATTTTCTCAACAACAATCGAAAGAGCAGATACATTTTCTAGAACCTCTACTTCATCAATCAATTGTATGTTATTAACTAGCCGGCACAATAGATATTTACGGATATTATAAACAGGTGTACAATTATGGATTGGTTTATGGTTTATTGGGTGACAATTTCTATGCATGTAGCTTACCCTTTATGTTTCTTTAGAGACTGCTGCTACTCATGCTTTACATCAATGCCTATGTGTTGGGTGTTTTCAGATAACTGGAAGGTAGCAAACCAGATAGTTACGTATTTGGTTTACATAAAATAAGCAAAAAAAGTTGGCTGTAGAAACAAAGGAGAACAGCCAAGCAAGAGCATAAATCCTCGAGTAAGCTTCCAGGTTGAAAGTGAATCTATTTACTCTGATGGAAAGAGTAGAAGGGAAAGGTCCTCTTCATGAGACAGAAGATTATACAGAAGATGGGACTGTGGATCTCAAGGGAAGGCCTGTTTTAAGATCAAAAACTGGGAGATGGAAAGCTTGTTTCTTCATCGTTGGTGGGTTGTTTATAATCAATGACGTCCATTCACAATACTAGGCATGCATGATAGTTGTGCTAATGAAAAAAAAAATTAACATCGTAAAATTTGAATTATCTCCATAACCCAGGTATCGTTCTCATCTTTAGAGCATCTATATGAAACCGTTTCGTTTTCTAGCTCATTTCTCTTTGGTATATATGTGTTGTAGGGTATGAAGTATTTGAGAGGCTGGCTTATTATGGGATAGCAACAAACCTTTTTATATATTTGACCACAAGACTTCACGAAGGCACTGTAACAGCTTCGAACAATGTCACCAACTGGCTTGGTACAGTGTGGCTGTTGCCCATATTAGGTGCTTATGTTGCAGAAGCTCACTTCGGCCGATACTGGACCTTTATATCTGCATCAGCTATCTATCTTGCGGTAAAATTAATATTCCATTCTCTGTAGAACTAATCTTTCATCTTTTCATGAGTTTGAGGGGAAATTGTGCACAAGTGGAAGGATTTGAAGTAGTCAAGCCGAATCCACAAAGACCACATCAGATAACCGTGTTCAAGAAGATTCATTTTGCGGCGTATACACATAATAGAAAAAATTTTAATATATGCTATACAGACTTACTGTCAATGTCTTTAAAACTCCGACCAATTGGTTCTGACTTGTGACAACTAAACAGGGTATGTGCTTGTTAACATTGTCTGTTTCAGTGGCTGTGCTGAGGCCACCATCCTGCGATAATCATATAAAAGACAAGGTGGATTGTGGCAAAAATGCCTCATCTTTCAAGAAGGGCATATACTACACTGCATTGTACATAGTTGCAATCGGTACTGGTGGAACCAAGCCTAACATATCCACCCTAGGGGCAGACCAATTTGATGATTTTGAACCAAAGGAGAGGTTCCAAAAGCTATCCTTCTTTAATTGGTGGATGTTTAGCATTTTCTTTGGCACGTTATTCTCAAACACAATCTTGGTGTATATTCAAGATAACATAGGTTGGCCTGTTGGTTATGCCCTTCCAACACTGGGATTAGCAATTTCGATAATAGTGTTTATGGTGGGCACACCATTGTACAGACACAAGTTGCCTGCAGGCAGTCCATTCACCAGGATAGCTCAAGTGCTTGTGGCAACTTTCAGAAAGTGGAAAGTTAAAGTTCCCGATGATCCTAAAGAGCTGCATGAACTTAGCTGGGAGGACATATCAAGATCAGGAAAATTCAGAATTGATCACACCCCTTCTTTTAGGTTTGATTCTTAACTTTATCTGCAGGTCCTAAAGCTAGAAACCGTTTGTGGATGTGTTTATCCTTTACTAATTTCTTAACAGTAAACAGACTATATTTAGCATCATAAACAATTTGGCTGATAACTCTGTGAGCATCAAATCCTTCTGCAGATTCTTTGACAAAGCTGCTGTGAAGACTGGGTCAGACTCACCATGGATTCTATGCCCAGTGACCCAAGTTGAAGAAACTAAGCAAATGGTTAAAATGCTTCCAATTTTAGTAGCAACATGCATACCAAGCACCATGCTAGCTCAAGTGCACACACTCTTCATCAAACAGGGCACCACCTTAGATCGGAGCATGGGACCGCACTTCTCGATACCTGCAGCGAGCCTCACAGCATTCGTTACTATCTTCATGCTGATCAGCGTTGTCTTATATGATCTTTTCTTTGTGCCATTTGTTAGACGTTACACCAAAAACCCAAGAGGGATTACTCTGCTGCAAAGAATGGGGATTGGCATTGTTTTGCAAATCATAGTTATGATCACTGCTTGCCTAACCGAAAAGAAGAGGCTTAGTGCAGCTAAAGAACACAACACTCCCAAGGGCGGTACAGTCCCTCTTAGCATTTTTATTCTTCTCCCTCAGTTTGCTTTGATGGGAATTGCAGATTCTTTCGTAGAAGTTGCAAAGATAGAGTTTTTCTACGACCAAGCACCAGAAGGAATGAAGAGCCTTGGAACTTCATACTTCACTAGTAGCCTGGGAATTGGGAATTTCCTCAGCAGTTTTCTGCTCAGGACTGTTTCCGATATCACAAAGAAGCATGGTCATGGAGGGTGGATTTCAGACGATCTTAATCAATCACATTTGGACAAGTATTATGCCTTATACGCTATCTTAAGCTTCATAAACTTCCTTTTCTTTTTGGTTGTTGCATGGTTCTTTGTTTACAATGTGGATGTGGAGTCCGGGAGGAATTTTGATGAATCAACTTCAAAGCCAGACAAGGAAGAGTTTAATGCTGGTTAGTTCCAAACAGTCCATGCATCAATTTACCTATGTCTTCACGTGTCCTTGTGTACTTACAAAGGTTAGTTCTAAACAGTTTTACGGGTTTGAATCTATCGAGCTTAGCTTTTCGACAAGGTCTTTAATCAGCAAGTCTTGTTGTTGAATGGCATTCCTATCAAGAATTTAAGTTCACATAATCACTCTTTGGTTGGGATGAGTTGGAGTCTGTATTACTCACAAAATAAGCTCATTTTGCAAATTCAAACCTCAACTATAAAAATTTTAAATTTAACCTCATATTTTTTAAACTTTTTAGTAATTATATAAAATCTAAATTATTTTTAAAATTATTTTTAAAATAAAATATATCTATAAACAATTAAAATAAAAATAATCTCTTACAATATTATTTGTAAAATATTAATTAAATTTATAAAAAATATATTAGAAAAATAATTATAAAATTTTATTTTTATGATAAAGTCTAAATATTATAATATTATCTAAATACTAAATAAGTTAAAATAAAATTTTGAATATTTATTTATAAATATTGAATCAGATTAATTTTAAAAGTTTCTATAAATTTAAATTTAATAGTTATATTTTTAATTTAATTTTTAAAACTTGAACTCAATCTATGAATAAAATCTTCAATTTTAAGATTTAATCTATTAAATTAAAAGAACTAGGTCAATTTATACATATCTATTATTAAAAAAATCGTTGTTTTAATTAAGCATTTTTTAAGAAAATGAAAGAATTTATTAAGAGATAATATTGGTACAAAAATTATATACAAATACAGCAACAGTTTGTTGTTGAAACAAAATTAAAACTAGCCAATTTAGCTACCCAATTCATAAGAGATTATCAAAAGCAATGCACTTCGTGTCAACAATTTAAACTACTAGCAAATGACCATGATTGTAACACCCCATATCCGATAATAAAATCAGCATATCAAATGTTACCATATTATTACATACCTAATATTTTGAACTACAATATTCTCTATTTAAAACCTTGTTATTCTAGAAATTACTATTCACTTTATAAAAATTTTGAAAAAGTTTCCTTTATATGTACTTAAAACTTCATGCAAGAAACTTCAATATGCTTTTCATGCGTGTTACTCAACTATCCATCTCCATGTCATACTCCGTGATCAAATAATTTACCCATCCTCCAATACATTTCAACTCATCTAAACCAAATTTCATACATAACTTTCATATTTCATATATGATTCACAATAAAATTCTATAAGATCCTTCACTTCTTCATGTGTGCATGTCATAACCAAAACAAAATAATATTCTGTAGTACATCCACCTCCAAGTCTTCCGAGATCCTCTATGTGACTCTAGTCTTGTAGTAGATCTAACACAGCTTTCTTCTAATTCTGTTCAAAACCAATGCGTGAAAAGAAAATCCACACGCTAAGCTATAGACTTAGTGGTGTTCAAGCAATTCCATTCATTCAGCCATAACATGTATAACATATAATATTTTTCGAATATAAATATCTTCGCTTATTTTTTAGCATAAATAGGCATTTAAAATCAATTTATAAAATACAAGCATGTATCTATTATAATAATCCATATCTAATTCCACAATAATCAATAACTTATACTATCAATTACTACTTTCATTTGAAGTTCTTTAACCATTAGTCATGTATTTATATTTTTTTCTGTCATTGCCCCAAGTAAAATCTAACGGAATTGCATCACCAAACCGGATAAGCGGGATTTTAAAAAAATACGGGATCGAGTTCTTAGAACTATACGGTCCTTTTTTTTATATACATATCGAGACTGAGCTCTTGAAGCCATGCAGTTCATAACACAAATCAAATATCTTGCACTGGAATCGAGCTCTCGGAGCCATACAGTGCAGTAACACATATCATGATGCAGCAATGCTAACTCCCTAATTGGCATGCCAACCTTATCACATTCCTTTAATTCCTATCTATTTTACTAGGAGCAAATCTAATTAAATTCTATTAAAATTTAATGATAAAAACTCATAATAATCAATTCAAGTTATTTCATATTCGGTCAAAGTAAATGTCACAACTTAATTTCATTTTTTTCTTTCATTATTGGTTTTAATTTAGTTCATATAACATTCAAAACATGTTCATCTTAACAGTTAGTCAAAAATAATATGTATATCAAGTTTCCAAATTCAAACATAATGTATGTCAATTTGGGAAAATACAAATTGTAAGTCCAAAATCCAAATTAATCACATATACTACTTCATTTACAATTCAATAAAATATTTTTAACAACAATTTCATAAACCCGCAATTTTATCTCAAGAATCCTACATTAACTAATACACAATTTTTAGGAAAAAATAGAATTGCAAGAACACATACCAACTTGATGTCCAAATCTTCAAATTAAGCTTCCATAAACTTCAATTTCACCATCAATTCCTTGTTCCTTCTCTTTCTCTTTCTCTCTCTCCTTCAATTCATCTTCTTTGTCTTCATAATATTGCATAACAAATTCAATTTCACGCATTTTATTCATTAATGCATGCAACTATACCAAAATCATATACTAAAAACAAGAAAAACTTCATTAACTTACCTTATTAATTTTCGGGTACTATTCATCAAGAACACCCATATACTTTTTCTTCATCTTTTCCCAAATTTTTTGTTGATATGGTGAGTTTAGTGATCCTAAGTTGATGATTTAGTATTTAATAGTTGATTTGGAGGTTAAGGATAGAAAAAAGTTGGCTTGAAAGTGGAAGAAAATGAAAGAAAATGGAGAAAAAGAAGAGAGGGGTTGTTCTCGGCAATCTTTGGCGAAGAAGAGAGTGGGTAAGTGACAAAAAATGTCATGTGGTCCCTTAATAATTTTTTTTTGTTATTTTTTTAAAGATCCAAAATTAAGTTTAACTTTTTTTTAACTTTTAATCCATTCTTGTCTTCTTCTCAATAAAAATACCCATAAGAAAAATATCAACCCCACATAAAGACCTTAATTAATATCATTTATTTTTCATTAATATTTTCATGTTTGACTTTCATCTTTTCTTGGGTCAAACTTTGACTGCTGGTCGACTCTTGTTCAAACCCTCAAACTAAACTTGTTTTGACCTCAAATTAAAACCTCGAGCTGTCCTTGAATAATACTATCTGATACCAAATAAAATAAAGTGTAGTTCGAGTCCCAAGTGTCCTTATTCACCTTGAGATGCACTATTCACAGCCCGAAAAGTACTATTCATGAAACTGAGATTTTTTTAGGCCATTACAATGAATAAGAAGTGTAAGACTAAAGATTACTAAGTTCTAATAACCTAGTTTGAAACAAGAATTGAACTTCAGTGAGGCCTAACATTATATATTAGGATGAAATGTCTGATCTAATGTAGCGTGTTTCAAGTGAATTCATGGATTGAAACTGCTTATCCTAGAACAATCTTAAATTTCTTTCCCTTTGTAAAGCATATGTGAAATAAATGATCACCAATTTAAAAATTGTTTTGTCACTTTCAAGAAATAAATGAAACCAATCTTAAACAAGGATTTGTAGCTTGCATAGCTCCAACTCATCATACCAAAAAGAAACAGACAAGTTGCAATTCAAGAGACAATGATTAAGGTTCTTAAAGGCTTGGTTGTAAAATTTGGATGTGTTGTTTGGGAGGAGGAAACCCCTCCTCTTATCCATCATTTACAACCTTTTGTTTAATTACTAACCACATGATAAATAAGGCTTTGGGCAATAATTAGGAAGCCAAACTAGTTTCCAATAAGAAATATGACCACTAGGAGGTCTAATTAGGTGTAAACATGACTTATTAGTGAACCCATGGGGAATCAAATAAGGTTTATCCACTTCAACTTGATTAGGAAGATAGCTAGAAGAAGTTCCATTATTAGTGAGAAACATCTAAATCTACAAAATCATTCACGTCTTTCCATAATAGAGTTGAGCTCTCTAAGGGATAAGGAGCCTTAAATGATCAAAAACTTGAAGTGTGAATACAGGGTCCAACTTACACCAATTATCAAACTAGAACATAGTTTTACATCCATTCCTAACTATGATTTATTATAAGAGGCATGAAGTTTCTCAGTCTAATTATCTAATTTAAGGTCTATGAGAAGGAAGACTTGCATTTAATCCCCCAGAAGCTATGGTTTTTGCTTATATAAGAGTATATCCATTTCACCTATAAAGACTCATGGTCTATGAATAATTTCCATATCCTTTTAGCTAAGAGGACTTTGTCTATGACTCTTTTCGAATTAATTTCAAAGCCTAGGCTTTATTAGGGAGAACAAGTATCTAATCACTTAACTTTAATACCATAGTGGCTATTAAATGTGTTAGACCATACGTAATTCTTCATAATTCTCTCAATGTTTAGCTTTTGTGCAAGGGACAAGTGGTAGGACCAATAAGTATGAAGGTTATTGAGAATAAAGGAAATAAATTGGATTCTCCCTACGAATAGAGGAAATAAATTGGATTCTCCCTGCGTAAGAGAGATACTTGTTTATCCAATAGTCGATTCTCTTGTAGATAGCATCAAAAAGAGGGGGTCACTTTTGATAGTGAGTCTTTTTTTAGATATGGGAATTCCCAAGTATTATAAGGGGAGATATTTATTTTTAAGGCCAGATATTGAAGTTAGTAAGTTGATTTGGTCCCTAACATCATAAAAAATATATAAGCAGCTCTTACTCTTGTTAATATGGAGGCCAAAGAGCTTGAAGAAATGATTTAAGGATTCTATTAAGGTGGTTAAGAAACCATCATCAGCTCCAAAAAAAGAGAGAAGATCACCAGTAAATGAGATGTTGAAAAGACCTTGTCTCTTACATTAGTTATGGTAATTAAAGTTTCTTCCTAAGAGAACATGTTTCTAATTAGTCTAGTAGGGACTTCTATACAAATGGAAAATAAATAAGGTAAAATAAGATCTCCTTGTCTTAATCTTCTAGCCTCTTTGAAGGATCTGATAGCCTCTCTATTGATTAGAATTAAGAATAAGAAGTGTATAAAAATTTCTCAATCCATAGTAAGAGTCGTTTAGGGAAAGTAAAAAGCAATGACGAAGTTTAAGTATAAACTTTTGATTAAATAAGTCAAAACCCTTATAGAAGTCTATTTCTAAAAAGCAACTATATACAGACTTTTGGTTTTATATCCCTTGAATAATTCTTGAGCTAGGAAGAGATTATCACCAATATTCCTCCCTTTTACGTAAGCTTCCTGGCTCGCATTTATAAAGCCCCAAAATGCCCATTTCAATTTTATAAACAACAATTTAGATATGATTTTAGTAGATAATATTATAGCAAGAAATCAACCTAAAATCATTCAAGGATATAGGATTAGATATTTTGGGAATAAGGTAGAGATGAGTATTATTCAACTTGCCAAGCATTTTTCCTTTAGTGAAGAACTCCAAGACAGCCTTTATAACTAGGTCTCCTATTAAATGCTAAGTTTTCTGGAAGAAGTAAGTATTAAACTATCAAGACCTGGATCTTTATTAAGATTCATGTCAAAAAATGCTTGCTTGATCTCCAAAGGATTGAAATATTTTGACAATGCAAGCTTTTCTTGCTGAGAAAGAGAATTAGGAATGAAGCTCTTTAATTCCTATAAAGAAGACTAAGAAAAGTTAGCAATGCTAAGGACAACTTTAAAGTGGTTGAATTCTAGTCTTTTAACTCAAACTGCTCATAATTTATGTCCTTAGAGATGGAATTCGGTGAGCATATTTTGTTGTTATTCCTTCTATATAGGATAACAATATCAAAAAATTTGGTATCGTATCTCCCTTTTTCAACCAATTGATCTTCGATCTTTATTTCAGAAGAGAATTGTGGTTATTCAAAGCCTGATTATAAGCTACCAAAGCTATCTTTTTAGTGTGTCTTACCCTTGTGTAATTTGGATAGAGATCCATTTAGTGCTGAGCTATGCACAATCTTCTTTAGCTTTAGAAATATCAAAACAAGTATCCTTAATTTTGTCAATATGCAATTTCTTAAGTTCAAACTTCATAGCCTTAAGTTTCTTCACACATTTGTAGGAGTCAAAACCAATAACATTTAGATTAAGTTCTGTAAGGATAGCTTCTTCAAGCCATCAACATTCACCAAAAAGTTATTTAATCTAAATGGAACATTGAGTTTTTTAGTTTAGTTTCTTATATCACCTCAATAAGAGAGTGATCTAAATAAAGGAAATTATAAAAGTGGAATAAGCTATAGGAAAATTTGGACAATCAAAGGGAGTTAATCAAATTTTATCTTGTTTTTTCCTAATTAACTAGATGCTTTTTTCTTTTTTGCTTCTAGTGAAGAAAGTCCAATCATAACTCAAGTCAAAAAGTTCTACAATATTCAGACACTCCATGAAGCCAAAATTCTTACCTTTTTCGAATAGCATGGCTCCCTCAACTTCTTATATGAATATAGTGTAATTAAAATCCCCTAACACTATTCATGGAATCTTTATTGAGGTGCTTACATTACTGAGGACTCTTTATAGAAATTTCCTTTGAAATTCAAAGTTGGAAGCATAAGTGAAAATAACTTCAATATCATTTGGATTACAATTTAAGTTAACCACTAATGGATAAATTAGCTAGATGACATTACTTGAATAAATGAGACTCAAATGAGATCATAAGCAACCAAAATTCTATGCGAAGAAAGAGATTGGTGGTTAGTAATTATCAACCGATTCTTAGCAAATAATCATATAGTGGAATTGACTTTATTCTGTTTGATCTTCATCTGCTAAAGACCAATAAGATATAATAATTTTATGTGTAAATAATTATGGATCATCAACATCTTTTTAGGGTAGTTCACGTCCCTCACATTTTATGCCAATATGAAAAGCCAAGGGCAAATAAATCTTTCTTCTTGTATTTTCTCCGAGATTTTTTCTTTATGGACAAACTTAGGGATGCTTCTGTAACTCCTTTACATTATAATTTTACACCAAAACAAGTATTATTTTGTGATATAGCAAGCCTTTATCATTTTCTCATTTTTCTCAGTTTGAGTAGGGAAGAGCAATCTTACTTCAATTTTATCTGTTAAATAGCAATTTGTAGGTATAGAGGTTTTTAAGCTAATATGAACATTAATTGAAAGAACTAACTATAACATTGTTAAACTTTATATTTCCTTAGATTAGGCTATTTGGGGGTTTAAGGGATTCAACTACCTACTCACTAGAGGTACCTTAGTTGAGGTTGCTTACACTAACATCTTTAGATATGTACTGACTAAGGAGGACTTCTTCCAAAGTATCATTAAATGAGGTGCTAGCTTGTTGATCATTCAAAAGACCAATTTGTAACACAATACCTATCATTCTCTATTATTTGTTACCATTTGGATATGAAGGTTTCCGTTCATAACTTACTTGAATTTCCTCTTCAACTAACTAATCAGACTCCTCCAGATTCATTATTTTGAGTCAATTACGGATAAGATAATTAACATTAGTCTCAATACAAACACTAGCAAGCCCCACTCTCTTCAGTTTTATAGTATGCTCATCTAGAAAAAAAGGTCTCCCCATTGAGTTGGCCACATAACTCAAACCTACAATAATCTAGTTCTCTAAAAAAAGGTTGTGGAATCAGATCTATAAAGGAAGATGTTTGAGCCCCATTCCCTTAAGATCTAACCCTGCTTTTTATTTAACTAAAAAGAGGGATTTACTCGGAATATGTCATAGACCTGATTCTAGGATCCTTGTCAGGTTTTACTCTCCGACTATCTTAAAGAGGAAGATATCCTTTTCATAGATAAGGACATCCTCTAGAGCAAACTTTGGCTAGTTTATGATGGCCCATCTTTTCACAATAGGGAATACGAGTTTTTTTATTTGCAAAGAACCCCAAAAATGTGTCAGACCACTACTAGGGTCCATGTTTAAGCAATTCTAGGGAGGAAAAATGATCCTAGTGGAGTTAGAGGATGAGCTTTAAGTGGGGGGATAAATTTGAGTTTTTCAAAGTTAAAAGTGTCCCCAACTACTTGGCTCCAAGTTCTTTTTGCGAGAGGAATAGGTGAATTAGAAGCTAAGAACAAATCATATGTTGGTATAAGAATTGGAGAAGGGTAAGGGATTGGTACAAGAGTTGACGGAGGGGAATGTTGAAAGGATGGGATAGGAGGACCTGAGGTATTTACATGAGACTAAGATATTGAGGGAAAAAAAAAGAAACTCAACAAAAAAAGAGGAGTTTGCTAGATTGCAGAGAGGAAAGAGTGTGTCTAGATAAGTACTAAAATTATCCCACTTATACAATGGTCACAAAACGGGTAAAAGTTTTGAAAAAAATGAAAAGGGTAACTTAAAATTGATGGAGCATTTTAGAGAGAGTAAATTTTTTGAAAGATAAATCAGAAATATTAATCATTTCATTTCAGTTAAGTTATATTGTCACTAACACCCTCTATTTTTAGATAATGAAATTTCTGGATGTTAAATCCAAAAAATAAAGTAGAAATTTATCAATGATAAAATATTTACGTCCAAGGGCGATATTTTTAATTAATTTTTTTAAAAAAATGCTTTTACAACATAAAACTTTAACCCTTACAAGAGTTTTTATATCTTAAGAATAAAGGGTTTCTTTTCATTTTCTTCCTGTTTCTCTTTTGAAGAAAATGAACTCCTAGATAGAGATCATCAATAAATGAAATATTTGCATTTAATACCAATTTAGTTCTAATGAATATAAAATTATAAAGAATGATAGAAAAACAACATGCTTTTAAGAAAATTGCTCCTTTAAATTTTAACAAAGTAAAACATTTATTCCTTAGTTTAGAAAATTAATACTTAGTTTAGAAAATTGATATTTATTATCCAAATATTATTATGAAATAATGTAAAAATAAGAAGTTTAATATTTCATTCAGAATAATTTGAAGAATAAACTAATATATTTAGTGATTTAAAATATCATAATTTTATCCTAAATCTATAAAAATAAAAATATTAGCGTAAGTCTGCAAACAAAAAAATTTAATTTAAATTGCGTAATTGAACTCATAACACATTAACACTTCAAGATTTTAAATGCCTTAAATATCACTTTAAATACATTATTTGCAAACATTGTCGATCTCTTTTATTTTGAAGAAAAAATATACTAATTTTTATATGATTTCATCAATTTAATCAAAATCATTTACATTTTTAAAATCTCATAGAAAATTTTTATACTTTGTAAAAACTACTAATTGATCTCTATGTTGACTTTTATCATTAATTTTTACTGATTAAACATAAGGATCGCAATTTTTGGCTCATGGGCTTAAATTTAGTTGTTTTCAATAGACCGGCCCATGGGCCAGGCTTAGGCCCAGACTCAGGCCCATATTGACTCGAAGCTCAATTATTCTAAACAAAATAACATTATTTTACTTAAAAAAGTTGAGCTTCAGGTAAGCATAGGCCTAGGCAACCCAGACTCGGATCCAATTAAAAAAATAAGTTACTATATTTTTAATTTTAAAAAAATTATTTTAAAAAAATAGTGGGAGCTAGTTCATTGCCATCCCTAATTAAACATTTTTTGAGACGCATGACCTTATACTTGAATTACCAAGACAAAAAGAGGTGATTGGAAAAGCAAACTACAAGTGGTATATATCAAATTTATTTTATTATAAATTTAAAATTATCATATTTATTATTTATCTTTTATTATGGTAGTAAATTAATTATTTTATTAAAATTTTATTTATCATTGAATAGTATTAAAAATAAGACAATTAATTTGTTAATTATTAATTAATTTTCATATTAATAAATATGATTATAAAACTTTTATTATTTTATTAATTATTTATATCACATCACTTATATTAGAAAGTATAAACAATTTTTAATATGCAATATTTTTTAATTTATTAATAATTAGTAATTAATAATATATTAGTTTATTATATGTTATTAGTACTAATAATATATTAATCAATTTAGCATGATAGCTAATTAGATCTTTCAATGAAATTTTAATTTCTTACACAATAATAATGATAAATAAGATTATTTATGTCTTATTTTTATTTTTATTTTTATTTTATATAATAAATAAATAAGATTACCTACTAGTACTTAATATAATACTTTATTCTAGTTTGCTTTCTCAATTGTTCTTTATAACATGGTTGTAATATTAGGTTAGCAAAATTTAACAATTTTGCTTTCTCAATTACTTTTTATAAGGTAGGTATTTATATGAAATAACGCGTATTTAAAATGTTAAATGAACAAAAATTAATAATAAAATTCAAGGAAGAGATTAGTTCGGAATTTTTATCAAGAATTTCTACGAATTTTTAAAATATAAAAGACTTTACTAAATAACTAATATTTTTTAATCTTTATTTTTAATCAACAAAAGAAGAAGAAGGAGAAGGAGACAAGAAGGAGAAAAAAAGAGAAATAGGAAATATCAGTGTGAAGCCAAGACAGGTTTATTACTGATTGGTTACATCTTCTCCGAACAGATCACCTGTTCGATCTCATATAAATGCATGGATGAGGTAAGTTAGAACAGCAAATCTTATTTGCTACTAACGTACTTACTTTGATTGGGGTTCCGCCCATCAATGACTGAGAGGTTGAGAATTCATCAAAATTCGCAAGCTATACAGCTGTTAGAGACAGACTGTTGAAATGTGGCACCGTCAAGATCATATCTTGATAGATTGGGGTCCATTTTCGTTTCTGTTCTGTTTTCTACTTTTCCTTTTCCACTGGAGAATCCAATTTTTATTATTAGAATGAAATTGAATTACATACTTAAGTGTAAAATTGTAACCTTTTAATAATCCCAGAGGTTACAATTCCAAAAACTTGTTGAACTTATGAAATGAGTAATCAGGTGTTTAACTTCCCCCACATTGGACGCCCTTCCTTTGATAGACATAATTAAATTTTTATTTCTTATGCTTAAACAGAAATGATCAAGTTCTTTGAAGATGAGCTTCTTTAACCCTTTTCTATAATGCATGGAACTTTCTTCCTAACAAATCTACGTTTAATAGAGACGGTTCCATGCCCTTTTACCGACCGAAATGCTGCAAGTCTTCTACCGATGTGACTCCGACTCTGCGTTGGGTTCCATCTTATTAGCAGGACACTGAGTCTCCTCGTGGTTACTGCCTGTTTCAGAAGTGATATCTGCAGACAATAGCTGAACCGCTGAACTTGTTTCCTGGAACATATCATATGCTTCGTCTTCAGATTCATTATCTTCAAAAACTCCAAACAGTTCTCTAGAATTTTCATCATTCGGCCTCTTGCCTTTCAAATCATCTAAGGCCACGTCATTAGCAACAACTTCCGATGCATCTGAATCCTCTTCGTCTTCCTCCAATTGTAGAGAATCAATAGAAGATATAGCATCCTTGAAAGTTTCATCTGCACGCTCAGCATAGTTTTCAGCTGGTTCCCCTACAACGTCATCAGCAATTTCATCATGTGAAGGTGAAGTTGTTTTATCCATCTCTACAAGCTTTTTAATTGCGTTGGTTGCAGCTTCAACAGCCCATTTAACATCCCCGATAGCTCTGCACAGACAATTAGTTAGATTACTGAATGCTGGCATTTCATCAGGTACATGAAACTGTAGAATTCACATATTTTGTTTTCAGTAATTGTAAATATAAAAACTCCATGCGGAACAGAGCACCATCATTTTCCTACAACTAATCTTTGGCACTTCAAAGCATTACCCTTCAGGGTCCAGTCCAGCTGAAACAAACGCAGATTTCATCAGACTTGCTGGGCCAGAGGGATCCTCGTTGAAGTATTGTCCATACTTTGCAACTTCTACCATAAAATGCATGTCCAGAACGAACTGTTCCAGGAAAATTTGGCATAAAAAGGCACATCAAGCAAAACCTCAAGCAAATCTGAGAAAAGTTAAGATGCACGAGAGAAGCAATCTAATCTTGCTGTATTAAAGTGCCAACCATGTCTCATACAAAGAACTGCAGTCAAGTTTCATCACTGAGTTTGCGTAACAATGCAAGAAAAACTAGCACTATGAAAATGAAAGGAAGAATTGATTATATCAAATTTAAATCGACACAGAAACAGGACCTTTCCCAAGAGATATTAGCCTAAAGATTAACAATTTCACCGGGTTTTGTGCCTTCAACAGGTATGTAGCAGAAATTGATTTGTTTTTCAATCTCCAGTACAATTGGCAGAATCATAATCCGGAATATGGATAAGTTGTTTTGAAACTCACAAAACTGGAAGTATTTTAAGCAGTTTAATCTAGATAAATTTCTGACGAATAAACCCATGTGTGTTGAGACAATAACCTCAAGAAAACCAACACAGATGCATGACATTGTAAAATAGCCAAAATTGACAAGCATATGAACAAATGCAACACACCTGATTGAAGACATCGGAATTTGAGGAATTCAAATTCTTTCCATTAGTTTCCCAAATTTCTTTGTTATTTGAAAGCCAAACAAATATGGCTTCAATTAGCTCCCTTATCAGCTCGGTCAACCAATTTGATTCAAGGAAATCATCTTCAGCAAGTTTATCCAGCTTCCTCAATTCTAAAAATAGCACCTTATGTTGCAAATCATCAAGCAATAGATAAGCAAAAATATTTTGCAGAAATGTAAAGATGTTTACATAGTAAAGAAAAGGAAAATGCAAATAGAAGTACATATAACGAAGAAATGACAACTAAGAAGAGGTGAGCAGCCTAAAGATTATAAGACAAACCCAGCGCTGCGAGACAAAACATGATCAATACAAACCCAAAACTATCCATGTTCAACATAGCCCTTCCTGACTACCATCACTAGGTTACCATATTTCTTCTGACACGAGAATAAGTGTACCTGGAAGGAAGTAGAAGGCATCAAATCATGAACCAGATGGGGATCATCATTGCCATCAAGGCCCATGTCTGGGGTCAGATACCAGAAGCGTTTAAGAGAAAACACTCTGCATATAAATTGGAGGCAGAATTGTGTTCTCAGATCAATAGATGCCTCTTCGATTAGAAGAAGAGAACTATCAAGTTCTTGTTGAAAACTAACAGAACCATTTTCTATCAGCTCTGAATTGGTGCACTTTATACCCTTGAAAATGCTTGTAACAGTGTTAGAGAAGAAATGTTTCAGAGTTGACAGATTCACCAAAATAGAAGCTTGTTGTTGCACTGACTGTGCCAAAATTATTTTGGAAGCACCCTTTTCTGATGACTTCGTTTCTGTCGTGATGGCTGTTTGAAGTATGGATAGATACTCCATAAAGAGGCTTGTTAATCCTCTAATTATGGCATCTTCCATTTTAAGCGTAACCAAAGCGGAAACATCTTCAGTGATAGCCTGAAAAAGAAGCAAGGAAATAATCAAGATATTCTCTTTAATTATAGCAAAATGATGAACGCTTAATTCCTTCATCAACCTTTACTAGTTCTCAACAATAGCACTCTATCTCTTCATTAAAATCCTTCCTCCGAAGAGGCAGACCCAAAACCAACTATTATGATTATCTAAACTTGCCAAAGTTCTAGAGAGTTTTCTTTTCTATCCATGCTCACTGGTCACTTTAACTGCGTCCGAGGATTTCTCATGCCATTGGATTTATCAAGAAAAGCTCCAC
>JAOQMM010000009.1:7754801-7767729 GCA_027563515.1 Erythroxylum platyclados | reverse complement strand
CAAAAATGTCGCACAAAATGGCCACTTCAACTTTACTGACCAAAACAGGCAGCACAATGTTAAAGTTTAAAATGATCACTTCGTTTAAAGGAGTTATGTTCTTTTCAATGTTTATGTAACTTAGAGTGGGTTAACTGACCTTATGTGCATTCTTCCCAGACCTAACACTCTTACTCTGGACTTGAATAATAGCCAGAAGTTGTGTGTATGTCTCAATGGCACCTCTTAGCAGTCCTTGAGCAATTTGAACTTTAGCTTTGGTTCTCAATAACTCTGCCTGATCCCATTTCCCAGTTAGCTCCAATGCAGTATTAAGGACTGCCTCTGCATCCTCGAACCGCTTCTGAGCTGAGAAAATCCGAGCCAATAGTAACCATCCTCTAATTCTGGATCCACTTTCCACTTGCAATAAGCGCTTTGCATAAAGCAAAGCTGCATCCAGCTTCCGTTGATCTGCATTTTCTACGCTGAGATGGTAAAGTATATTTGGGTCCTGCATGCTTGTCATTCTTCCTGCAGTCTCTAGTACCTGAAGTGCCTCAGATTGCTTTGTATACCTCTCAGAATCACCAACAGCAGATTTAGAACTTGCTGAAAGAGACACACCAAGCAAACAATTGGCAACTCCTTCTAACTGATCGCAGTTGCTTTTCATATTTTTAAGTGCTCTACGAGCATAATCTATCCCTTCTTCAGCAAGTTCTGGGGCTTTTCCACAAACTTCTGATGCAATTAATAAGGCTGGGATGCAATCTGGATCCTCACTCTTATGTAGTAATTTCCTAAATAGGTTCAGAGCAACCATTTCCTCACCTGTTCCATAATAACAGAGGCCTAGAATCTGGTACCTGTCCTTCCGATCAATAATGCCAGGAAGCAGCTCCTCAATACGATTGGCTAGTGACTTTAGATCCCCCACCACCGCAAGAGCAAAAGAAAGATGATCCAAGATTGATGAATCCCATTCAATTCGTTTGAGACAAACTTTTCTTAAAAGAATCATTAGCAGAAGTACAGCCTCTTCTATGTTGTTTCTTGGCACAAATGAACTGCTCATCTGGGAACGGAGGTTAGGGGGGCTGGCTTCACCTCCACCATACAGAAGAAAAATGGCAAATTCTTTCTGAATCCTTGCAGTTGTATCTGCATCAAGGTTCCATTGATAGAGCAGAGCTCGCCTGTATGACATAATCGATTCATGAGGGGAATCCGTGAGTTTCCAAAGTTCTGGAAGCAACTCAACGGCCTTGTTCAAAATTTCCTGCAATTTACAGTCAGCAGCAAAGTTTTCAGGCAAGCCTTCTGGTAATGAAGACTCAACTATGTCCAGAATAACTTTGCAAGATTGTGCAGCTTCTGCAAGAAGGAATCGATATATGCATTAGCAATATTATAAGGCCAAATCTCTACTTTCTTCTTTCCAGTACCATTTTGCTAAAATGAAATTACAAATTAATTGGAAAGACAGAGAAACAGACAGCAGGTAGAAAGGGGGAAGGAAGTGCAACACAGGCAACAAATTTGAAGAGGTATCCAAACTAAAGCAAAAGTAAAATCATAGGTTGTCTCTATGTCAAATCATGACTACATAAGGCAACCAGCTTGGCAGTTGCACGATAAAAGGGAACAGGAACATTTTATGAGATGTTCATTATTCAGTTTCTGTACTAGAAAAGTTGCAAACGACAAATTTTATACAAGAAGAATCTAACCAAACAATAAACTCATTTGTAGGAATCTAGAGCCAGTATTTCCTCCATCCAACTCTGTTTTGTGAAGTTTTTAGCTTAGGATACATAACCTTATTACTTTGGAACTCACCCTCACGCTTGCAAAGAAGAGGATATGTTATTAAATAGCAAACAGCAATGAATAATCATTAAATCCATATCAGTCTTCCATTAAAGAGAAATGGAAAGAAATATTTTTTTTAACTAAACAAACTGAAATTCTAAGCATTTCTCAGCTGAAATTCAATTAAGACCACAACCATTAAGCAGCCTTGGGTCATACATACTCTCTTTGCTGCATCTGTTAAGATTTTAGGTGACAAATTTATCGCACTCCCATACATGTCATCTCTTTTTCTTAATTGTCACATAAGAATAATACGCCTTACATAGGATGTATACAACAAATTCATGAAGTTGAACAGTCAATACGAAAAACACAAGAACATTAAACAAGAAAGACTTTAGAAAGCACAAAATGAATGAATCGGCATTGATGGAAAAACACCTTTATGCCTCCCAAGATGTTGCAGTGATTTTGCTTTTAGAAAGAGTGCTTCTACTAGCAGACTGACAGCATGTTTAGACATCGGTGGAGCATGATAATTTTGTGAGTGTCTCCTGTGTTGTTCTCCTCTATCAGCAAGTGTAAGTTTCATCTTGGGAGTTACTCCATTGATATCAATTCCTTCAAACACATGGAGAGCAGCTTCTATATTTCCTTTTTGGTATTCAATTCTTCCTAACAATGCCCTTGCTTCCTGTGAAAATGCAGGTGTGCTGGTTTTTAAATAATCAAACAATCATGAGTACAAAATTGACAACAGGCCTTAGATTGGGTGGAATGTACAACCCCCTTCCCCCAATGGCTCAGGGTCAAACCCCTACTGACCAGAAAATAAAACAAGATTTCTTGATTGTTGATCATATGGGCTTACGTGAAACTAATAAACTTGAAGTCAATAACGTATGAACCAGCCTCCAACATCCAGCAAACCCACAGTGTTATTGGCATTTCATAATTCTACAATTTGCACTTGGAGACCTAAGATATCGATCAATTGTAGGGTTTAAGAAAATAAATTGATGATAAAACATACAAATCTTTTATTCCTTTTAGCAAAAACCATGTCTGAGTTGTGTATAGTTGAGATTCTGACTCTCAAAATGAATACTATCAACAATAAAGACAAAAGAATAGCTAACTAGAATCAGTCAATTTCTAAGAGCATGAAACTTGTTATTTATTGACCAACTCCAGCACATGGGCCTTCTGAATTGGATATGGTTTCATAGTCGCTTCGTATTAAATAGAAAAATCCAGGTTAAATGGAGCCAAAATAGATATAGAAAGCTGTAATCACACTTAAATACTAGAAAAATTATGAAAAACAAACCTCATAATTCAAAGAACCACGCTCGCGCAAAGACAATTCAGCTTCCTCTATATTTCTGATATCTGGTTTTGGGTCCTCCACATCACCATTTTGTGAAGGTAAAGCACCCAGAGAATAATCCTTTGTGGCAAGAGATTCAGATGAAGGTATCATATCATCCCCTGCCCTCATTTGCTCTCCAGAGCACAGGCAGTTCACTAGTTTTCCGAAATTTCGTTTAACTCTACCTTTTCTCTGCCTTTTTATTCTAAAGTCGCTCTTCATGTTTGTTCACTGGACTGAGTAATCTTTAAACAACGAACAAAATCTTGTGTAAGATACTAAGATCACTTGAAAAGAATTTATTAATTGACTAGAATGTGCTATGACATCAAAACTAACGATTGATCAAGAAGATGGTCAACAACAAATTCAAGTGCTTGAATATTCAAAGATACGAATTAGAACATATAATAATCCGATACAAATACAAATAACATTAACATCCAGGGCAAGAAAAAAAATGGGAAGCAAAATTAACAGATAAAAGTCAACAACTTTAGCAAAACCCAGAAGCCAAATTCAGCATTCAAATTCAGAAAAGCAATCGTTAATAGCGGCTTCATACAGTTTGCAATCACCAACCACAAAACTCCACCACCTAATTCCACATCAAAACACCAAACTCACAAAAAAGTCTTTCAATGAACACCATTTTTCCAAAAAAACAGAAAAAATCAAGAAACCGGAGACAATTCCGACACATGTAAGCTTTCGAGGCTATGTCACCACAAAACACTCAAAAGCACCAACCTTTTGTTATTCCAAACATAAAAGCAAAGGCAGCGAGCCCACCAGGCATCACCACCGATAGCCATATTTTTGTTTCCCCTTTCAAAGCCTCCAACTTTGAAATCTCACAGAATCAGAAAAGAATCATCAGACCTTCAATTGAACACCTTCACCTTCCGCAACTTTCACTGTTTTTTCTTCCTTTCTTGTGTTTCTTTGGCTTCTCCAACCTCTTTAATTTTCCATTAAAGCTTCGGCTTTTACGTTTTGATTTTGGGTTTAATAGGACAGTGTATGGAATTACCAAGTGGATCGTGAGAAAGAAGATTCGGGATTTAATTCTTTTTATTGTTGTAATAAAAAGACAATATTATATTTGGGTAATTATTTCACAGTCGTGCTCCTGCCATAACCTAATATTGCGCCACGTAGGAAGGATCCCTCTTCATCAATTTTCGTGCCCCCGCGAGCTTCAACGGTTATTAACTAAATTGACAGCGGGTCAAAGTGAAATCTTGACTTCTTCTTTTTTTATATATATTTCCTCACTAATTTACGTAATATAATAATAATAATAATAATGGGACCATAACACCCAATTAGTTTATAACTCCCCCATGTTCTTCTCTTTTCCCCTCATTTAATGAAAATAAATTCTGGGCCCCCATATTGGTTGTAAATTTTAGAAATAAAAAGAAATTATATCATAAAATTATATTTTTAACATAATTTTTCTCCATAATTTGCAATAATAAACACACAATCTTAATTTCGATTATAAAAAAATAATCGAAATTAGTTAGGTTAAAGATAAAGTTATGATGGATTATATATTAATCTTAAAAGCAAAAGAGAATGTGAACAGATAATTGACAGTCTTTAGCTTTGTTTACAAGTTCCAAGATCGAAGACAGAATCCAATGTACCTAAAGGCTACCCAACAAGATTAAACACAAATATTTACATACTTTTAACACAGTATAGATAGTCATCTGATCTTTTGTTTAAGATGCTTGGAGCCAGAATATCTGATCCACAAATTTAAAAAGAATGTATGGACTAAATACTCTAGCATAGGATTAACACAGAGCTGTATAGAGCATGTGAAACAGAAGATCTCTCCCCATATAAATAGGTCATGAATTAGGGTATTGACTCTTAAAATATCATATAAATACTTTTTTTTTTGCTACAACTTAAGGCCAAAATAATTCATCTAATATCACATAAAAACCTAAATTTGTTTGTTTTTCTATTTTATATATTTATGATAATATCAAAATAAAGAATTTTTCTATATCCCATGTATAGAAATTTATTTCCATGAATACTCTAAGCATTTGAATTTTAAATATTATTATAGAATTTTATTCCATTGGTGTCATTAATCTCTCACTCTTAATTACAAATTATTTTTAAAATTTTAAAATTTTCTTTCAAAAATAATATTAAGATTGTTGAGTTACTTGGCTATTATACTTATGGCCTGTTTGGTTTACTGAAATAGCAATGCTATTCATGATGTATTCTTAAAAATGATCTATGCCTTTGTTTGGTTAAAAAACAATGTACAAAATAACTGTTCTCAGGATTAGATATTCCTTGACTTTCAGGAATATTTAAAGACTATCCTAACCTATCTTTATCTATTCCAAGAATAAGTGTTTTTTTCAAGACATTTTTATCCTTACTCCACTCCCACGTTTACTTCTTCTTCGTTCACTTGCCTCTCCAAAACTTTTTTTATCCTTGTTAACTTTGGCTCCAACTTTTTTGATGTTTTGATAAATGTTCAATGTTTTTCTACTCCTAATTAATCATGAATTAATTTATTAATAAGAATAATAAAATTAATAATAAGAAGAAGATAAAAATTAATAATAATAATAATATTATTATTATTATTAATGAGAAGAAGAAAATTAATAATAATAAGGAATTTAATAATTAAATATAATATAATAATAATAAAACTAATAATAAGAATATAACAATAAGAATAATAAGAATAAGAATAATAAGAAGAAGAAAATTAATAATAATAATAAATAATAATAATAAGGTTAATAAGAATAATAAAATTAATAATAATAAGAATAATAATAAGAAGAAGAATAATAATAATAATAAATAAATAATTATAAGAATAATAAATAATAAATTATAACAATTAATTATAAGAATAATTAATACAGTAAATAATAATAATAAGAATAAGAATAAGAATAATAATAATAATAAATAATAAGAATTTATAATAAGAATAAGAATAATAATAAATAATTATAAAAATAAAAAATTAATAATAATGATAATAATAATAAATTATAAGAATACAAAATTAATAATAATAATAATACAATGGATGTTTTGGTCTTTTGGTTCTTTATTCCTTTGTTATTCCAAGTTTACATTTTCAAACCAAACACTAGAATAGAAATTCTTTTCTAGTAAACCAAACAAAGTAATATCTATTCATATTCTATTCCTCGTCTATTTTATTCCTAAAGAATAACTATTCTATTCCTTATCTATTCCAGCCGGCCAACCAAACAGGCCATTAGTAGTTTAGTTAGATTAGTGTTTGCTCTTAATAATTGTTATGTCGGCTTGATCAATATGACATTACATTCGGGTAATCTAAATTTGTTATATCAAAAGTAATTATTTGACATTGATTAAATATATAATTTGTTACCAACGTTTCTACGAAAGGTTTATTGTTACTTATTTAAAAAGTACTAATAGCACTTTCAATAAAATTGAATTAATATCAATTTGTAATAATTATAGTGATTAGTTTAACTAACATGTTATCATATCTAAATTATTTGGATAATATTAAATGTTGATATAGTATTAAAAAATTATTTTAAATCAATGTGTAATTTAAACTTGAATATTTTTGTAAAAGAATTCAATAAAATTCAATGTTTTCAAAATCGAGACTAGAAGTTAAAGCGATAAGATAAGAAGTTTAAGATTTAAAAGGTTTAACCCATCATAATATTGGTTAAAGATTGAATAAAATTAAAGAATTTGAAAAATAATTGAAGAATACTAATTAAAAAAAAGGACAAATCAGTTTATTTTGATTTTCACAAACTAATTAGTTAATAAAAAATTATTGATTAATTAATAACTTGATTGATTTTTAATAAAAAATATTATTAAACTAAATCAAACTTAAAAATTAAAAACTTAACTGAAACACTAACCGATTCAAGGTTTTTCCTGTTAAACCGGTAGAGGCGAATCAGTTTTTAAAACATTGGCTTCCCTTCTATATATTTCATACAGTGAATCTACTAAAATTCAGTTTTTAATTTATTTTTATTAAATAAATAATGAATCTACTAAAATTCAGTTTTTAATTTATTTTTATTAAATAAATAATAAATAATATAGCGTTAATATTAATGTAATATTTATCCAAACTCTGCATAGGTGCGAAATTTCAACTGGGTGTTGATGATGATGATTAATGTGATATTTAATTAATAAATATTTTAAATATATGGTTCAAATTTTTTTTAATGTTAATGTTGAGTATTGTTCTACCTTTGTATTTTTAAAAAAATACAAGTGCAAAATGGTATCAAAAACAAGATTAAAGGTTTAATTAGAGAAATACGATACAATTAAGTAGTTCAGTGAATCTTGTTTCACACGAACTCGTTTCATGTTCCTGAGGAGTTCTATACGACAAGTCTAATAGAACAGAGCCCTTTTGGTCTCTCAGTTTCTGTTGGTTGGTAACTGGGAGGTTCGTCTCTACCTCATTCACTTGGTATGCAAATCCTAACTTGCAGTGTTGATTGATCTGATGAAAAGTTTGTTACTTTGTATGTTTTTCCTTTCTGTCTCAGCTGAATCTCTGTTGGGTTTGGATGTTTTCCTTTGTCTTCTTCTGTTCTGACTGATCTTGAGATCTGTCATCTTTTGTCTTGTGAATGATTGTTCAATTCTTATGCCGTTTACGTGAAATATGTTCTTCATTTCCAATATATCTAGAGGTTAAACCCAGGTTCAAGATCAGGTACCAGAACCACTCATGTTTCGTCGTAAGAACACTTCTTCTCACAATCACGAAGATGAAGCCCTGCATCATCAGGCCAAGGTGATGATTAAATTGCGTGTTTCTGTGTTGATACTGTCATTCACCTGTGTATCTGTTACAATACTGCTTTGCTAATTTCCTGTTTTGGCGTTCAGATCAAGGAGCTTAAGGATGCAATTGGTCCTCTGTCTGGTCGGAACCTCCGGTTCTGCACCGATGCATGTTTCAGAAGATATCTGGTAGCTCGAAACTGGAACGTAGATAAAGCAAAGAAAATGTTGGAGGAGACACTTGAATGGAGATCATCGTACAAGCCTGAGGAAATTCGCTGGGTAGGTGATCTTTAAAACTGAGTGTGCACGTCTTTGACCTTGGAAGTATAAATTTTTTCCCTTATTTCATTGTATTGTCAGCCTGAAATCGCAATCGAAAGTGAGACCGGAAAAGTATATAAAGCTAATTTTCACGATCGTCAAGGAAGGACTGTTCTTATACTAAGACCAGCAATGCAGGTATAGAATTGGAATGACTTGATTCAACTAATTTTTCTTAAATTTGAACTAAACGCCATTGCAACTACTGCAGAATACAACAGGAAAAGAAAACCAGATCCGGCATTTGGTATACCTCTTAGAGAATGCAATCCTGAACCTTCCACAAGGTCAAGAACAAATGTCGTGGTTGATAGACTTTACTGGCTGGTCCATGGCCAACAGTGTTCCCATCAGGACTGCCCGTGAGACTTCCAACATATTGCAGAACCACTATCCTGAGAGGCTAGCCGTTTCGTTTATGTACAATCCTCCTCGGATTTTTGAAGCGTTCTGGAAGGTTTGAATTCTAATGCCCTCACTGCATTCTGTTCTGTGAAAACTTGGCTTGATCCCCACCTGATTAACACTTGAAATCATATGGCTTCCCACCAGTACCAGTTGCTGTAAGAGGCCAATGCTGATACACACTGATGAACCTTAAAAATTCCCACTCCCTTAGTAATGACACAAATCAGCTTAGTGTTCTGATCCAATATATTGCAGGTTGTCAAGTGTTTCTTGGATACCAAAACTTTTGAAAAGGTGAAGTTTGTCTACCCTAATAAAAATGACAGTGTGGAAGTCATGAAGTCGTACTTCGATGAAGAAAATCTTCCCAAAGAGTTTGGAGGAAAAGCCATATTGAAGTACAACCATGAAGAATTCTCAAAGTCAATGATTGAAGATGATCTGAAAGCTGCTTCATTCTGGGGATTTGACTAAAAGGACTCCTGAAGCCAGTAACGGGTTTAACGGAGCTGATGCGGCATCAAAGTCGGTTGGCTCCCTAATCTCTCCAGCTAGCTATTTCCATCTTCCAATGTGCAGATCTTCATCTTTGGCAACCTTCATTTGGCTACAAACATGTTTCCTTCTCTTTACTGTAACATTTCTCTTGCTGACACTGCATTTTCATGGAAGGTGTACATAAAAAATCAGATCACCCTATTTTTCACCGGTATTCATAACTGTATTGGCCACATAGGTTGAACTATTGCTATCCCTTCACATTAGCAGGAGGCACTTTATCTGTCAAACCTGTCTAGAACACAGTATCTGAAACAAACTACAATTCAAGAGGAAAAACAACAAAAAGTAGGGGAAAAATCCTAATTCAGAAGTCAAAATATGGTGCCAGATGACCATTTTTCAAGCATGAGAATGTTAGGTGCCTTTGGATTTTCAGAACTGGGTATGCTACATCGGGTAAGAGGGATCAAACAAGCCTTCTTTTGAAGTTTCGAGAGGTTGCTTGGTAAGTGCGAATCAGCAATCCAACTCCTACGCCAATTCCAACACAAATGCCAAGTCCAATCCCCACACCAACCCTCACACCAGCATTGAACCAGGACAATTCGCCGTCTTCACTTTCTAAATACTCCTTCCTCCTCCAGTACACGTTACCATAATCTTCTTCAGTTTCCAATTTGTAACTCTTGTACTCTGCTACCTGAAAAGCAGAATTGTGATGATATCACAAATGAGGTGCAGAAAGTACGTTCCTATTATGTAGCCATTAATGACTTAAATCATAGTAGGAGCAAAGATAAGGGTGGCCCTAAACTGAACGAAGTTCAATTCTAGAGATATACATACCTCAGGAAAATGTCAAAGCACACATGCCAAATAATCAAACAGAGGAGATTTTTATGTTGTTTTCAGGTCAAAGGGTTGAGCTTTACTTAGATCAAACTAAAGAAATTCCAGTCCATGGAAGGAAGATTATAGAGCTGATTAGTCATAGCCTACATACCAATATCCCAAAAAGTGCAAATTTCTTGGGACAACCAAAATAGTCCCTTCACATGGAACAGGAAAGAGCACATGCAGCTCTGCAGATTGTGTGCTTTTATAAAACTTTATTGACTTAGAGACCTCTTACTCAGTATCAATCAGTGAAGCAATTTTTGATTCAGTTGCATTGAATCATATTTACCTATAAGCATACAAAGATCCATCTAAATGATTTTAGAAGCACACATACTTGGAGACTCGGAAACATTAAATACTTTGCTCCGATATGCTTACATAAAGCTGAACGAGAATTACTATGAAACTAAAGGGACTAAATCCAACAAAACACTAGGTCACCTAGGAGATAGAGGGACCACTTGCGGAAAGCAGCCTCCTTCCATTAACGTCAGACTCAGAGCCTGCCAGTGAAAGGAGATTGAAAACAATGTAACAAAAAGGATGAGGAGAGGTAATTGAGTACTATCTCACAGCTTGGAGACAGTGCTCTACCCATACCCGTGTCACATCTAGGATAAGATGCTCCAAGCAAGTTCAAGTATCAATGTCTAAAGAAGCATGAGACCCTTTAAGACAGTGAAACATGTTTCAGTACAGGAAACAGACAACAGTTTAGAACATATCGTCTAAAGTTAATAATTGGTAAGTACAGAGAATATCTGCACAGAAACATTTGGGCTGTTTTGAGCAGTACAAGAACACTTCTTAATGCAATGTCTGATGATGGTAATCAAATGAATTATCGCCAAATTTCAAGAGTCTTACCTTAAGGTCATCACCAGATGAATCGTTTATGAGGGATTCTGTTGTTTCGTTCTCCGGAATTGCATCCAACACACCCTTTCTATTATGCTTCTTTCCATAACTAAGCTGCATAGTCTTGGTTAATATGATAGGCATTCCTGAGAAACAGCCTGTAATGAAAACTTCAATGGTTGGTGATGGCGACTCAGGATAGGTGATGTGTTTTCCCTTTAAGCAGCCAGTACCATCTGTGATTGCGGATTCACACGTCATACTCCACCTCTTCTCGTTGCCTTTAAACTCCCCATTTGAACCATTGTTGTTCGACATTTGAAGGACCCCAGAAAGAATAAGATGATCTTTCTCATACACTTCAAATTTCACACTCCCAGTTGTCCTAATACTATCTGTGCTTACAAATGTAGCTTCTTCAGATTTTTTATCTATTCGATCCCTTCTAAGAAGTGACGAGATACCGTCCGAACACATGCCACTTTTAGCATCATTAACTTCGAATAGGGTATCAGGAGTTAGAGGGATGTAGTTGAGAGTAAGAAACTCGGGGGTCAAATCATCAACCTGAAAATTACTGATCCTAACATAAAAGACTCTCAAATCAAACCAAGATGAGGAAAATTTGGTGCGAGACTGAAATGGTGAGTATCTGACATCTGAAGATTGGAAATTTCTGCTTCACCATTGCTGGATGCTTCATAAGGACCCTCCATGAAGATCATCAGAGCTTAACCCTCACAGAAACCTCCCAACTTAGATTGAACTGATAACATGTAAAGGACCGTACAAGTGGCAATCAAATACTCAGAAAAAGAACTGTTGCAAAAAGAAGCAAATATTTGTTTACCCAGATGAACACAAAGAGGAAAAAGGCTTTAAGATTGCACGTGAGATTAAGTTTAGAAGAAAGCAGAGAAACCCAGAAACCCAGAAACAGCCTCGAGTCACCTGTATCAAAATAGTAAAGAAGACCTAATATTTAGGAAACCGAAACCCTTAAAAACAGGAAAACGTAAAGAGAAAAATCATAAGAAAGTAACAAACACGAAAGGAACAATCTGTAACTGTTCTATAAGTCTGACTGACACTAACGAAACACGCATGCACACGCTTCAACACCTATTTCAGGAACAAGAAAAACCGAATACTACACACAAATTTAACAAAGAACGAGTCCGAGGTACAAAACCCACGAAGCTAGGCTCAATTTGACAACAAACACATAAAAATCAAGAGATAAAGAAACCATCTTCGTCTGCAAGTTACCTGATTTATCATGTGAGCAGGAGCAACAAACAATGAAACAGAGCAAGCAACCTATGCTCTGCCAAACTCATGACCCATTCACTTTTATTCTTTTTTTTGCTCGGGTGATCATCACAAAGAAGAAGAAGAACCTATCAACTCTTTGAATATGGTGACTCAAAACAGAAAATGCCATTTTCATATACCTAACAAACCAAAATTGCCAGCTTTAACCAAACTAAAATATATTTCCAACTACACTCTGAACTAGAGTAAAATTAAGCTCATAATTTGTATGATTTTCTAATATTGTATTCATATATAGAAACAATGCAGTGAAGCTTACGAGTTACATGAATTATGACATTTGTTGTCGCTGTCCGTACGTGTCTGTCCATGGCAACAATCCACCGGAAAGCTGCGAATATTTTTTAAAAATTCAATTTAAATTTATTTTAATTTTAATTGAACCAATTGTAACCAATAATTAAAAAACTCAACCGATTTAGTAAAAATCTTGAATTTTTTAATTTTTTGTTCATTTCTTAACTTTTCATTTCGATTTATTTTAATAATTTTTGTTGTTAAAAATTGATTAATTTATTAATTACTAAGACAAATTTTATAAATTAATAAATTCATGTAAACCAAAATAAATCAATTAATATTCATATAACAATC
>JAOQMM010000009.1:7700765-7715867 GCA_027563515.1 Erythroxylum platyclados | reverse complement strand
GTTAATATATATAATTGATTAATTAATTAAAATATAGTTAATTAATTTTGATTAATTATAATTAATTAATTATATTTAATTGCTATTAAATATAATTAATTAAAATATATTAAAATTTGAAAAAAAATTAACAAATTTTTATTTTTCAATACTTTTAACAAACCAACCACTATCAATAGTAATGGTAATCATTCCTTCGTTCTAACCAACCATCATATTTATAATGATTATATCCATTCCCATTCCTCACTATATCCATTCCCATTCCTATTCCCATTACCCCATTTGAACCAACCACCTCCTTAATTTGATTTAGATAAAGATAATATAGTGATCCAATAAATAATCTAAGTTAATGGGTCGAAGTTCAGGCGAAAAACAGGTCCCAATTAGTGCGGACCGACCCATATCTGGCCTGTGATAGAGAAGTCCGATATGGAAGCTATATATAAAGATTAAGGTCTCATATCATTCGTAAGTATACAGAATCTCTGCCCCGTTAAGAGAACTTACGTATTGAGAAAACTATAAAAAGACGTCAATCACGATTCGGTGAGGAGTTCTCATGAAGGTTCCGATTAATTAGAGCTTGTTTTAGCCTCGAAAACCACCTCGGAAGTGTAATAGAACCGAAAATAGGTATTTTTGCATTTACTTCGTTTCTTTCCTTTTCATCTAAAATCCGGGATACGTAATAAGGTTCATGTTACGTGTTAAATATGACTGATAAAAACGAAGAAAAGAAGATGTCTGAAAAATTTTCAAACTTTCAATAGATTGTTGTTATGTATTAACTATTTAATACATAACAACTTTATTATTCTGGAACTCGTTTTTAAAGGTGTTCTTTCCTAACATGGGGTTTGACATATGTAGAGTTAAAGAGATACAAGTTCACACTTATTAGGCTTGCGGTTCCGAATGAGACTTGTAAACCTTCAGACATAGAAAACAAAGTAAATGCGAAAGGAGAAGAGAAGGATTATGTGCAAATCAACTAACTATAGCTCGTATTGATATTGGAAGCAAATATCAACAAAATCTTATACGGTTAAAAATTTTGCTACTCAACAAATTTCAGTGGAGAGACAACAACTCTTCTTCCTAACATCAAATATGTTACGTAGTTATCATTCTTGGGTTTACAGGTTGGACGTCTCCAGCAAAGCAAATAAATTCTATGACTTTTTGACCTGCAAGCAGAAGAAGACAAAAGAAGAGACTATAATTAAATAGCTACGCAAATAAACTTCTCTTCTCCCACTCGTTTGGCAGGAAAGTGGAAAGAAGAAATGTAGAGTGCACCTTGCTGAGGTACTTCTTGTGAATCTTCAATGCCTCGGTGCAGACCTTTTTGGCATCCAGATTTCCAGTGATATCACTCAATATCTGGAAAAAAAAGCATCCATTAACCATGAGGGTAAATGCAAAGATGTAACCAAAATACATTGAGACTTGAGAGAGAGAGAGAGAGAGAGAGAGAGAGAGAGAGCTTTTAACCTGGACGACATCATCCAGACCCTTGGCCTCCTTTATAATGCGTTTGTTCTTGGCCTCAAGTATACCAGCAACAAGAAATATAGCAAGTGCAGTGTTTTGATCATTAGATCCAGTCTTCATATTTTTCCGCTCAAACTTGCCACACTGCTTTAACAGTTTGCTACTCAGGACACGCTGCATACTCTTATCCGCATTAGCATTCGCCTCATTATATGTCGAGAAGATGTTAGGATTATACTCCATAGCCCACATCAGCTGAAATCAGTCCAACTGTCTCACTATAAGCTTACTCTAATAAAAATCTAAGATGTCTGATCACATTGCTTAATCCTACTAGAAGAAATGGGATTCTAGTAAAGCCAGTTATTCTTCCTACCTCCCACAGGTATAGGGAATCGACAAATGAGAATTCCCTTCGAAAGAGTACCATCAGCATTCGAAATGCAAACAAATATTCACCTCCATCTAGATCCTCTGTTTAGCAAAAACAAAAAAACAAAACCAAAGAATAGAAAACAAAGCTTTATTGACAATGCATATGTGCACATGGATACACAACAACAGTATAAAAACAATTTACTTATTGGATTTTTTTATATTTTCATAACAGGCAAAGCCACCATAATAGTCAATCTCAAAAGTACAACGTCATGCAAAACATAAAGATGTTGGAACTGGAACTACCAAGGTGTTGATGAAGCTTTGGGTCAATTGTTTTAATTACTTCTGAGAGTGTACTGAGCTGAGATTGCACCCCTATTGAACTTGTGCTACATCTGAAGTTTTCTCTCTATTGTGAGACAAAAGCAGTATTAGATCATTAGTAGCAGATTCACGAGGAATGCTCTTAAGTAAATTGTTCTGGAAAGTTGGATAAATATTGCATAGATATCAGAATACTGAGTGGAAGAAAGCTACATAAATAATGTTCGTGAGTTTGAGTTTCTAGTCATATTAGAATATGCAAATCAAAATTCTCTTCAATCAAGCACATCAAAATTCTAGTTGGAAGAATAAGCCTGAGGTGCTACAGTTATTGGAATGGTATACCCTTCTGCAAGAAGAATAAAATCTTCAGGTAAAGAGATTTAAATTAACAAAAGCAAAAAGGTAAAAGACATGTAGGTCTATAACGCACGATAGAATAAAGTGATAACCCACAAACAAGATTATCATATTGTCATCTAAATTAAAGATGATCCCCCAGTATTCAATTTGAATAACCCAACTCAGTTGGGTATTCAATGACTGACTAAGTTTTCTGAACACCCAGCTTCCACATTTGCAATGTAACCTAAACTAAGTTTTCTGAACACCCAGCTTCCACATTTTCAGTGTAACCTAACCATTGTGGCAACTTTCTTTGCCAAACTGGGGCATAAGTTAACATTCATCGGCCGTGGGCTACTTGTGACTTTTCTTGGTAGGTAATGGGAGTGAAAACTATACAGAAAAAAACATTGAATAAAAATGTAGCTTGCTTTAGATCAACATTTTGTTTTTTTCATTTGATCGAAATCCACACTTTGTTTTTTCATTTGACTCATGTCTATAAAGTCAACCAAGTACATACCAGTCTCCGCATTGCACGATCAAAGCACCAAAAAGCATCTGCTTCATTTTCAAGAAGAACTATCATGGGAGAACAAATATCATTCATACCTGCTCAAGAAATATTGCAAATAACTCTAAACATTAAATGTAGTTCAATTTGATACAAACAAGATGCATTTTTCTTCACCTTGCATATAACCAATGTCATTATCAATCCATGAATAAACTGCAAGAACATCCCAAAGTTTTGCCTGATTACTTTCATTCTGATAAAAGACCATAGCTTGATCTGTGCGTACAACATCCAAACCTGGAAACAAGTTCACCAACTCCTTTCAGCAGAACATTCAATTAAAAGAAGGTTATACTGCACTACAAACTTTAGGCACCTCTCAGCAGTTTATGCAAAGGCCATGTATCTGGAGTCCATATTTCATAGTATTCTCAGTTATCTCCTAGAAACTTATGAAATACTTGCTGAAGGGGTATATGAGTGAAACTAACTGGCAATTGAGGATCAAACAAAATGGTCCAAATGACTACCCTAGAAACCTAACCAAAAAACAGACATTTCCATGAATTACTAAGTGAGATTTTATATCCTCTACTTACCAATTTGATGTAATGAAAGCATCCACTGAACAACTCTTTTGTCTGAAATGGAGCTACTGACATGCCCTCCAGTATTTGTAGAGGGATCAATTATTGGTTTGCCATCATCTGTTATGATAGGCGTTGTAATAAACTTTCCACTACCAATAACAGGAACCATGTTTCGACATTCTGTTTTCAATCTGCTATATTGCTCCCTGAAAAGTACCAAATGATAACTGAGAAAACTTGTTTCAGTTTAGAACGAATGGTGAAGGGAAGAATCAGAAACATGCACAGCAAACAGAATCATGATATCAACCAAATCCAAGAAATTGCAAAGATTAAAACAAATCCGTGTAACATAAAAGCTGCTTTAGTTTGATCTTGGAAACAATGGTCTCATACTATAAACCAATGTCCAATGAGCTGCATCAAAAGACTCAGTAGGTAGACAAATCTGTTAGATATTAATAATGCATTATCAAGTAACATAGAACTAGAGCTCATCTAACAATGGATAAGTAAATATATGGCGTGATCTTGGGATACCAATAGTATGAAACTTACATAACTGCTGGAGCAGTAGTTTACTATTGCCACTCATTGAAATATAAGAAAGCTAAATGCAACGACAGTTGTTCTCAAGGTCTAAACAAGCTCAGATTAACAAATACATTTGCCAGAAAGAGGATAAATTGCACTGCTTTTTCCCTTCGACATGAAACTTTGGTTGACTTGCAATAGTGAAGAAAGTGTTACCTCCTTTCCTCTCTGATCTGATTCCTTTCATCAAATGTGCTATTAGGATCAAAACATCCTAACAAAAACTCCCAAACTGGCCCTTTAATTGCAGGATGTATACCCTAACATGGAAAAACAACAATTTTAGTTTTTTTTTCCAGTAATTTACACATTCCAATTACCAAGGAGATGAACAGACAAATAAAAAACACAAACCCTTTATTTATACTGAATATCAAAGGATGGAAATCCTACCAATGATAGCAGTGGAGTACCTGGGACTGTATGGAATTTGTATGTAAGGATTCAGGGCAGATTTAGTACTAGTGATAGATCTAGTATTTCTCCCCCTAGAAGAAAAAAAAAAAAAGAAAATAGGGAAAAAAAGGGACATACTCCTCGTTGGATCCGCCTGAGCACTTTTGCAATGTCCAAATGACCATCATCAGAGAATGCAGCATGCCACCTTCTTGCGCTAAGAGTTTTACCAGCCTGTGAAAACTCGACAATTTAACAAAACCAAACTAACCTATTTAAGGATGATATAGAATGAAATTACATACAAGAGAAAAAGAATGAATTAGGAAGCTGATAACCAATAACCAAGATTTATATACATAAACATCTACTTTTAGACAATCACATATATAAACAGACATTGGTTCTTAGCCTTCACTGTTCGAGCCTGGAAGCTCCATTGAATCAAATGAAATAGAATTGTAAAACAAACGTAGAATTGGGAAGCGTACCCTTGGCTTGAAACGGGTTTTAGGAACTTCGCAGTCGGTCCTAACAGGATAGAAAGTCCCGTAGTCATCGTCTCGTCCTTTTGTCATTTGATTCCCTGCCAACTTAATCGCTCATTCATCGCCACCAGAAAAACATAACCGAATTGATAAGCCAAATTCAATTTTACAAACACAATGGTGGACGTGTTATACAGGATATGAATATCACTACACATACTGAAACAACGACTCTGATAATACCAAACACTTACAAGTTGGATTAACAATGAACTTACCCATGTTCAATGAAACATTCAATGGGATTTACCAAAAGTTATGAATTTTCCAGTTTTTCCAGGACATGTGTTGTTTTCTTCTGGTCCTGGTAAAGCATACATAAATGGACAGACAAAGATATACGAACTGACCTCACAGTAAAAGTGACAGGTAAAATGACATAAAAATTAATCGGACCGGTTGTTGCTAATAGTTAATAAATAATTACTCGAACAAGGCTTGTTTCAAGCATGGTCTTTTGCGTGCAAAGAGAGAAAGAAAGACAAAAGAAAGAGAAAGAGCAAAGGTAGGATTAGGAACGGAATATGTTTGAAAATGACGCGTCCTTCTGTTGTCCTAATTATCCGGTCCTCAAGTGGACAAAAGCAATCCATTTGAACTGGAATTTCTAAAGCAACCATTTTTCTTTCCCTTTTTAATCAACCAAACCTATCCCGCCCATGTCATTTGATCGAGTTACTTGTACTTAAATGGCCAAATGATGCCTTTTTAGTGTTCCAAATCACTAAAATAAATACCAATACTATCATCGTCAATACCTAGTTGAATCCTACACTAATGCAGGTCTGGGGTAAAATAAATACCAATATGTTAAGTATAAAAATATTATAGCCATTATGCAGCTGTAATTGCATGTGTGAGTAGTATATCAATACCTCTAATCTTTTGTTAGAAGGGGGATCTCTCTGCCTTCTCTCTTCCTCTCAAATTCTTCTCTTATGTTCCTCATTTCTCTCTTTACTGAAAATTTACCACAACATTTGGTATCAGAGCAGTTGATTTAGGGAAGGAATCCATGTCGGAAGGTACAAGGGGTGCTGAGATGCGAAGGCTCGAAGAAAATATGAAAAGCTTGATGGAAGCACAAATTAAGAACAAGAAAATGTTTCTGAAATTATAAAGCAGGAACGAGAAAATGTTTCTAGAATCTCAAAACAGAACAAAAAATGTGGAGAAAGACATAATGGAGCTGAAAACCATGTTCGCACAATTTCTGCAGAGGCAAGGAGTAGAACTAGGATCTTCTATGTCAGTCCTTTCAGAACCTACTCCTCAAAGTAAGCAAATCATGTAAGAGAATGAAAATGGAGTCTCTAAAGTCCTTAACTCCTCATCCGCCTATAATTTGCCCTCCTCATCCGCCTATACTTTGCCCTCGGAATCCACCTCTCTCATAACTAATAGAGATGTCACCTCTAGTGGTTCCTTCGCCGTCCCCTCTCCCAGCAAGCCTAGTAAGATTAAGATGTACTTTTCAACTTTCTATGCTGCTTGTACGACCGGTGGTATTCTCAGTTGCGGTCTAACTCATATGGCGGTTACTCCTCTTGATATCATCAAGTGTAACCTGCAGATTGACCCTCCAAAGTATAAAAGCATTTCATTTGGTTTTGGAGTTCTGCTAAAAAAGCATGGTGTGAGCTTTGTAGGTGGTTACATTGCTGGAGTTTTCTGTGCGATTGTATCTCATCCTACTGGTAATCTTGTTTCCTTCCTCAAAAATGCTAAAGGAGCTACTGTTGGTGATGCCATGAAGGAGATGGGTGATGAAAAGAAATTCAATTTTGTCAAAAAGAAAATATGATTTCTTTTGTCCATTCAGTAAACCTACTTAATATTTTCATTATTTAACCTTATGGACAAGGTTTTCTGAAGAAAGAGGCATTGTTACGCACAAAAATATTACAACCATTATACAGTTGTACTTGCCTGTGTGGGTAGTATAACAATACCTGTAACTATTTCATTAGAAGGGGGATGAATATGAATTAGTTTGTGAATCTCTCTCTCTGTCTCTAAATCTCTCTGCCTTCTCTCTTCCTCCTGAGTTCTTCTCTCTTCTTCTCTATTCTATTCCTCATTTATCTCTTTACCGAAATTTATCACAACATAATAACTATGTACCTAGAAACAATATCAATGTGGTGATATATGATTTCATTGCAATGTTTGGTCGTCTTTGTGTCGTGAGGAATTATTAACAGAGTATTTTTGTAGCTATCCTCATTATCCTTGAGTTGAGGAATCATGAAACTCCTATTAGTCACATTAACAAACCTTGCATTGGTCTATAATACTAAGTAGTCATGATGAAAGTAAGGTATTTTATTTGAAGATCCAGATTGCATGATTGCCTACTGTCCATTTCTTATTTTTTCTTTTAAGAAAGGTAACTGTTCATTTCTAATTTGAATGTCTTGAAGATGTGGTATTTGGTTTGGATGAAAATTACACTATAGACTCCTATATGCGCGGGCGCACGCGCGCACGCACACACACACACACACACACACACACACTCACACACTCACACACATCGATTGTTGTCTCTTTTTTCTTGATCATTTGTGTTATAGTAAATTTGCAGATGTGATTTGTCATTAGTGACGCGTTTATTTGTTATTTTTAAGTCCTAAAATTATTTAATATAGGGAATATACATTGTTTTGTCCTAAATTAACTCTTCTTAGTTATTTTTTAAGTTGAAATTGGTCAGTTTTCAGTCATTATTTTATACTATCAAAATATTTTTCTAGTCTAAGCTTTAATTAGTAAAGCGTTAACTTTTGATTTTTGTTTAAAATCTATGACAAGTCCATTGATTTTCTTTTTGAGTGATTATGAATTTTAAGCCAATCATTCTTCAACAGTTAATGATTATACTTTGTATTCTAAAAAAAAATTTCTTACTATTTTTATTTTAAATCTTTTTATTATAATTGATACATTCAACTAATGGTCATAATTATAGTTAGAATCCATGAGATAAATAATTTAGAGACAAATGATATGGAGGGAGCATTTTTTAATATTCATTTGTTTGACATTTAGTTTTGAAGACACAACATCCTTGATAAACTTATAAAGAAAATATTTACAGAATCATGTAAGCTTCAAAGTGAAGGCTTTTGGCTTAAATAAGTGATTGGTGTAAAAATTAATGAGAACTAGTTAGCTTGAAACTAACATAAGAATGAACTAACTAGCCTATAAAATAGATTTCTTCAATATTACAACTAAAGAAAGAGTGATAAGTCTATATTTTGCACGTCAAGAGTTATATTAGTTTGTAATTTAGTACTTTTTGGCATGTTTTATATAGAATTATATGTATTTTCTTATGTTTAGTTCATTGTCATGTAATTGACTATTTGAGGAAAAATCTCAAATTTGAGTTCATTAGTTCTTCGTAGTTATTCGATTGAGAAGATATTGAAGTAAATTGGAAGTTGACAAGATGTAAAACAACTTGGTAGAAGGAATCAAAGATTGATTCAAATTTAAAGATGCCAAAAATTTGAGAATACTAGAGAATTTGAAAGCAGAATGTAATTGACGTTGGTATCATAAATGGAACAAGTACTAATGTGTTATTGGACAAATAAGTTTGAGAAGCAGAAGCAAATCGATGCTGGAGTGGTACTTATGAATGATGTCATACTCGTCAATATTTGTAAGCATAAAGTTTGAGAAGCTAATTAGTACTAGAGTAAGCTGGTTTGGTAATGGACTCGTAACAAACAATCCAAAGATGTGTAAAACATAATTTCACCAAATTTAGGACTTTACTATGTATCCCTAACTATAAATGCTCTTATTAGGAATAATGAAGATTTTTTTTTTGGGGGGGGGGGGGTGGAGCTTATGACAAACACCTTATGATTTAGCATAATTTTAGGATTTTTTTTTAACATTAAGGAAATATTTGGTGTAAGGATTGGAAGGAGATCAACCTCAACTTTAAAACAATTGGAGACATCTTGTTTTATCTTTTTATCTTTACATTCTTTTATGTTAATATTGATATTTTTCATTATTTTTAGTAGCTAAATCTCTAATTAGGATTAGGAATATTGTTTATGTGGAAAATTATATTATTAATACACGAATAGTTATTTGTTTAGTTAAATTTATTATCTTTAATCTTAATTATTGGATTTATGCTTAATCACCATAGATTCAATCATAGGGATTGTATGAACGACTGAGATGTTAAGTATTCTTTGTATATTAGAAGAATGAATATTTTATATCTAGAGAAAGAGATTTCCTAGAGTATTACAATAACTAAAGAGATTAACTATATGTAATGAGTTTCATTAGATTAACTTATGCATTAAAAGGTGATAATTACTTAGTTGAATATATTTGTAAGCCTTGGGCGAGGGCATAAATACGTTAGGTTAATTTTTATTTTAATCTTGATAATCAATCTTGCATAATAATTAGAATTCCATATAAGTGAACTTCAAAACCTTAGTGTTTCATTATCTTGATATTTTCCTACTAGTTAATTATCTTGCTTTTATTAGTTTAGTAATTTGATCAATCTTTACAAATTCTTATTTTCTTTAGTTTCAGTATTTTGATAAGATTAAGTTTAGTAGTTATAGTGCTCATGAGATTGATACTATAGAATACTCCAACTTTCATTACTTGTGACAGTTGATTATATGCACTTACAAATTGATTTAATGAAGCTTTTGGCAACGTTGCTAGTGTCTATTTTACTCATTGGTTTACTAATTCTAGTTTTCTTTTTCTTTTAACTTTCTTATATTTTTGTTATATAATTGATGTTAAATAGGAGATCTAAGGGTAAAAACTTGGATGACTTACTTCTTAATGACCTAAAATCTAGCATACTAGCTTTAGAAAATAGAGAAGATATGGATACACATCAATATAATATCATTGTTAGTTCTAGGGAATAACAACTGCAAAGACTATGCATATGGGACATTCAGATGTTGATGATTAGTGCAGGTTCCCCATATATCAGGTTAAGTCAAAGGGTAAGAAACTACAAATTCAAGCGACCTTACCTCCACTCGTTACCAAGAATTAATAGATCATCTGAGGAAGATACGATTACATTCATTAAAGAATTTTACTTTGTGATCCAAACACTTCCATTAAATGACCTCACAAAAGATGAGCTTAGAATAAGATGCTTTCGCAACTACATAAGAGATAAAGTAAGGACATAGTTGCTTTTGATCACGGTGGAGTTTTTTTAAGAGTGGGACTAAGTGTACATGATAAGTTCATGTTAAGATTATTCCCCATATATAAAGCCACTGAGTTAAGGATGCAGTTTTAGTTTTTTTTTCACAAAAATAGGGAGAATCGTTTTATAAAGCTTGAGAATGATATAAAGCTTTGCTTAACTAGTACCTATACTATCAATACTCTTCACAACTGGTTATGATATTCTTCTATAAAGGCCTTACACTAACATGTTAGACTCTAATTGACACTGTAGCTAAAGGAATCATATTTACAAAAAATATTGAGGATGTTAAGGAGATCATTGAAACCTTAGCTATAAATTCTTCAATTAAGCTTATAAGGACAAAGTCAAAAGCTTCCCTTTATAAAGTTTGAGCATATTTGGACTTGGCTTCACAAATAGCTAATCTTTTGAACCACCTAAAGATTTTTTGGAACTGAGACATGTACAATAGGGAGGTATGATATTAATATGGTATATATAGGCATCCTTCTCGTGTATGATAAATATGAAGTTGACCTTAAATTACTATAAAGAGGCTAATTACATGGTTGCCTATAAAGGAAAATAATCTATCAAGAATGACCTCTTATCTAATACTTATAATTTAAGATGGAGATATCACTCAAATTTCTCTTAAAAAGAGTAAAAGCTAAAATAAGTAGACCTATAGGACTATCTGGGTTCCAACAATAAGCTTAGTTTCAATAACCACCATATTTATGGGCAATAGGATGTAAGAGATGCTCAAGCAATATATATCTTCCATTGTTGAAAAAATGGATATCTTGGAGAAAATTAAATCTTGGATAGGCTAACTTAAAAAAGTGGTGTAATCAAATAGTGTATCCACTCATAACTTGGAGGTGCAAATGAATCAATTGTTTAAGATGACAAGTGAAAGAGGTTAAAGCAAGTTTCCTATTAACAAAGAAGTGAACTTGAGAGATCAAGTGTTAGCTATCAACTTGATAAGTGGTAAACCACTTAACATTGAAGCCGTTTAAGGAAAGGAAGTGAAAAAGTTGATAAAGCTTGAGGAAGAGGGTAGGGATGAATTTAACATAAGCAAATCAACGTTAGTTTCATCCACAACTAGTGCCTATTAGGAACATAACTCACAACCTACTATAAAAGCCTACATGCCACCTATTCCATACCCTTAGAGGCTTAAAAAAGAGAAAGTAAGTAGATAAATTTAAGTTCTTAGAGATCTTTAAGAAGTTACACATCAATTTACCATTTGCTAAATCATTAACTCAAATGTCATGATATGCAAACTTTTTAAAGGATATCATCTTTAATAAAAACAAAATCGAGGATTATGATACGATACCTTTAACTGAGGAGTGTAGTATAATATTACAAAATAAATTACCTTTAAAGTTAAAGGATCTAGGGAGTTAAAGAATGTTGAGAATATGTTTACTGAAAATGGAAGTGCAGGAGAGTTGCAATTGTAAATGCCAAATTTGTTAATGTTGAATCTACTAAGTAGAACTAGACAATATGACTGGTATAGAAGTATGCGGAGCTGCGGCTAAAGTTGATAGATTGGGTGTTGAGGATGGGGGTCAGTCAGATGAAATTAATGGAAAAGTTATCTCCAGTAATAATGCGGTGGAAGTCATAGCTATTCAAGTTGCAGATACAATTGATGTCAGTGGCAACTTAGCTCCTGCTACTGAAAGTTCTCTCATTATTTCAAAATCAGATCCTGTAATAGGTATGGGAAGTAACTCTATGCCATGTTCTCCTCGGGTGGGACTAGAGCATAGGGACAAGATTGCACTGGGTAATCTTGTTATTGACTTGGCTCAATACTTTGTAGATGCACAACCTTTGACTCATATTGTACAAAAGGAGAATAGTCAACCAACCAGCATAGGAGAACCTGTAGTGATACAACTTGATAAAATGCAGACTAGAACCAGAAAGAAGTCAGCTCGTCAGAGAGGTAAATGAAATTCTATAGAGGACTCCCCACCCGAAACATGACTATCTTTGTTTGGAACACCAGAGGGCTGAATGACCTCTTAGAAAATCAATGGTTTGGGATGTGGTGAAGGATAAGAATCCTATCTTACTTGGTCTTCTTGAAACTAAAATAAAGGATGCTCAAACTCTTTTTGGCTCTTGTTTTTGGGGTGTAAACTGGAAGGCTTACTCAAGTCATAACTCTCATTTCAATGGGAGAATCATTTGTCTGTTTAATGATGATCTAGTTAGTGTGACTTTTTGGGAAGAATTAGATCAGTTGTTGCATTTGCATTGTCACATGAAACTTCTGAACAAGGGTTTTGATCTTAATTAATTTATGCCTCCAACTTCCGTTTTCAGCGAGATAAACTATGGAATGACTTGCACCGTATTAAACAACAAGTGCAAAAACTGTGGCTTGTAGCTGGGGATTTTAACTGTTCCCTCAATTCAGTTGAAGTGGAAAGTAGTAGGTAATTTCATACAGGCCTTACATAAGAACTCACAAACTTTTTGTTGCAAATGTATTTGATTGATCTTTATTCTACTGGACGACTACTTACCTGGTCTAATAATCAATAGGGTTCAATGCTTGTAAGAAAGAAACTTGACAGATCTCTTATGAATACATAATGGCTTAACCAATTCCCTTCCTCATTTGTTCACTTTGGAGAGAATCTTATGTCTGATCACTCACCCATGTTAATCCAGAGACTTACTTAACCAAAATCTAAGGGAGCACTGTTCAGATTTTTCAATGCAATAACTGGTATGGTGGGCTTCTTAGATCTTGTTACTACTTATTGGCACCCTAAGGTAACTAGATATAAGGCTTATCAATTCATGTTTAAGCTTAGATGTGTGATGGAGACCATTAAACAGTTCATGCTCGGTAGATGTACTAATTTGCATACCTTGAAAAAAAAAACTCATTCTTGCTCAACATAATTGCTATATGAATCCAGATAATCCTGTTTATAGACAGACTGAGGTCCATTCACTATAGTCTTATCAAGAAGCTCTCAAGTTTCATGATTCAGTCTTAATACTGAAAGCACGATTGCACTGGCTGTGGGATGGGGACTCCAATACTAAATACTTTTATGTCTCCTTGCTTGCTCGTCGGAATGTTAACCAGATTCCTATGCTTCTGGATGGATACGAGAGAGAATGCATTGATAAAAATAACCTCATGGAACTAGCTAGGCAATATTTCCTGGAATTGATGGGTTCAGCCGATACTGCCTCATCTAGCCCTAATATATATAGCATGTTTAAAGGCGATCTTAGACAATACACTCTGAAAGCTATTCTCTCTCCTGTCACGATCCATCATATCGAGAGAGTCTTATTTAGTCTACACCCATCTAAGGCTCCTAGCCTTGATGGCTTCACTGTTCTATTTTTTCAGCATACATGGGATATTACAGGTGCACTACTTACTGAGACTGTTCAGGACTTCTTCAGATCTGCCAAGCATCTGCATGAAATCAACCATAATTACATCTATTTAGTCTCTAAGAAGCATAAACCCTCCACTATGTGTGACTTTCGGTTGATATCCTGTTGCAATACTATATATAAGGTGATATCGAAGCTTCTTGCTGAAAAACTTAAATTGGCCTTATCAGACATTATCAACCCAGCATAGGGAACTTTTATGCCTGATAGACACATTGGTGATCATATTATATTAGTCCAAGAGTTGCTGAAAGATTATAAATCAGGTAAGAAACTCAACAGTTGCTTATTAAAGATTGATTTCTTTAAAGCATTTGATACCATTAGTTGGGATTTCATAAAGGTTTATCTTGAGGCTATTCACTTCCCTACTCATTTACTGCAATTGATAATGGTTTGTATTCAACCTTCCTCATTGAGTGTTCTGGTAAATGGTTCTCCCGCCAAACCATTTAAACCAGTTAGAGGCATACGACAGGGTGACCCCTTATCTCCATACTTATTCACTTTAGTTATGGAAGGCTTTTCCCGGCTTCTAACCAAGCTCATTGCATCAAATAGTAGATTTAAATATCACCATCTCTGTAAGGCAACTAAACTCACTCATATTATATATGCTAATGATCTTTTATTACCGTGCAAAGCTGATGTTCCTTTCATCAGCATTATGATGAATGCTCTTAACTTATTTGCTCAATGGTCTGGCCTCAAATGTAATTCTGGCAAGAGTAGTCTATTTTTCTCTGGAGATGTACGAAATTCAGATGAGATAAGATGATTCACTGGTTTCACGACAGTTTCTCATTCCTTCACTTATTTAGGTGTTCCTATCACAGGCTTCAAACCTCGGTATCATGATTGTATTCCCTTTATTGAGCGATTGAAGTCTAAAATTCTGGCATGGAAAAACAGATTCTTATCATATGCTACACGTCTTACTCTCACTATTTCAATTCTTAGCAGTTTACATGTTCACTGGATAGCATGCATTGCTCTCCCTCGGAAGGTGATCAAGGAGATAGATAGAATTATGAAAGCTAGTCTATGGTTGGGTACAATTGATAACGCCAGGAAAGTTAAGATTAAATGGAGTGAGGTTATTGTCTCGAAAAGGAAGGGAGGTCTTGGAATCATATCTATTTCTACAATGCAAAAGGTCCTGATGTGCAAGAGGCTATAGAGATTGTACACAGATCAAAACACCCTGTACACAGGTCAAAATACTCTATGGAT
>JAOQMM010000009.1:7689764-7700665 GCA_027563515.1 Erythroxylum platyclados | reverse complement strand
AAAACTTCGGTGGGCAAAACACTACGTTGGCACAATTTTGATGGTCGAAACAGCTCGTTGGCACAACTTTGGTAGGCAAAATAGCCCGTTGGCGTAATTTCGGTGGGCGAAACACCCCGTCGGCACAACTTCAATGGACAAAACACTCGGTTGGCACAACTTCAATGGGAGAAACTGCCCGTCGGCGCAATTTCATATATCTCAATCAATGGATCAACTACTAACCCAAATCCATACCCAACCAACTGACTTACTATGCACACAGCCTGGTGACGCCCACTAGGTAGCTCATACCACAATGATCCTACATATTATCACATATCAAGACAAGCATAACTTCGCATAACAAAAATATGTGTACATGTTTCAATCCATATGTATGAGTATCATGTGGGATTATGATAATGATGTTGATTTCTATGATGAATACGAGAATAAATACTAATGCATGCTCATAACCATGAATACTTATTCATAGGTAAATTGCGCTCCTTCATACCAAACCTGGTGTCTTAAAGTGAAGGGTTATGCTTCTAATTGATCTACAGAAAGAAAAATAGAAATGATCATTAGGATGTAAAAACTAAACCAATTTTAGATTGCCTCGAGAATAAGAAGACGACTCAATTTGTTCTTCATTCTAAGGAGCTCTATTTTCTATTTAAAAATGACAATGTCATGTTTTATGAGGAGTTTACTAAAAATTCGGCAGAGTTTTCCCTATAAAATGGACATCACCCTTCTGAAAGAAGGGTTATTCCTGTAATAAAAACGTATTTCTAGATCCAACAATAACCACAACTAAATTTGGGCCTCCAAACTATATGTCTATGCCCAATTAAGTCCATATTTACATCACAAAATTCATAATAAATTCAATCCATATTTCAGGTATACCAAATTCTACCATGAACCCTCATTTATACTCAATACATCCAAATAGTCTCAATTCTAATCAACAACCACCTGATTCAATCATTTTCATGCATTTCCATATGAACATAGTCCTTTCCAAATTTTTATCTCGCAAACTATCAAAAATTTGACTATGTCACTTTTATGAAAATTGATCCACATAATATTTGGAAATTTGTAAAATTATTTCAACTATTTCTGAGCAAGCTAGAAAATCTCCATGGTCATCAAAGATCTTCTCTCAGGTGTTGGTTTATTGACATCTTCTTCCAACGAAAATATAATTATCAATGTAATTTAAAAACATGATTAAGATGCAAATATAATTTGCTCTATAACAATTATAGGGATTATATCTAACACATAAATATATATAAGATCTTTCATCTCATATGCATCATTAACCAAATTACTTGGATTTTATTGTAATTTTACCAATTAAAGGCTCTTAGTAAAAACTCTTTTCTTTCTCACAGAAATTATCTCTTTGTATATTTGTATCTTTTTCATTTTTATCTTACTCAAGTGACGTAAGTTGTCTATATTAGCTTGAATATTCCTGGATTCGACACTGCAGTTCTTGCGTGTATGAGTTGGAGAAGTGGTTAGAAGCTCTTGTGAAACCCCTGAGACGATAACTTAAAATTCTAAGTTCAAGTTTTCAACCCAATTTTAACTGTTCAAGTTCCATTCTCGACTATTTTCATTAATAGCTGGCGTAGACCTTTACCAGACTTGTTACTGCAACTAGAGACAGTGTAAATTCATTGGATTAATCTCTGTAAGTGTGCACAGAGTTTCTCGTGACATGAGCAATGACCGAAACCTGGGCTAGCTAAATGGATTTTTGTGATGCATATTCTAGTCTACATCTCTCCCATTCTGCAGCAAGAATACATGAGAATCACGTTCTGGTTCATGGGAGGGCTGCTTAATCACAAGGACGAGAAATATTTAGCATAATAAAAGACTTTCATGCATAATTTGGTCATTCTCCCGAAGAAAATGCGGTGGCTTTCTTCTGTTTTTATATACGAAGGTTCACAATTATCATTTAATTGTTGAATTTTTTATGATCGTATGCATACACAACGGACAAAAGCCACCTATCAAATGTTAAAGACCTAGCGTAAATATCCTTTGGAACTAGGACATGTTAAGACCTACACTCTTTTCTCATTTCCCAGTACTTACGTCCATAAAATTGCCAGACAACATCATAACGATTATATCCTAAATTCTTTGTTATTTACGGCTAGTAATACCCCGATGAATAGAAGCATCCACACGAGTCGTGCAATGCATAAAAAAGCAAAAAGTTGTAACTAAAAGTTCACAAACACCGACAATAAAATTCTGATACATAATTCTCGTTTTCTCTTGGATGGTCTTGAACCATTACAAAAGGGTCAGAATCAGAAACTCTCCAGAAGGGAAAAAAGAGGAATCAGGAAAGTAACATGAAGTAATGTTTTAAGGCAGAAAATGACCATGGGCATCCAAATGCTAGTATACGTCCCATTTACAAGGGTGACAGCATAAAAGCACCAATCATCGTTAACATGGAAGAGTTCTGCCGTCATTCTTGGGGCATGAACCATTAAACTTTGCACTCTCTCCACCTCCTCGTTACTTCCTGATTGAGAGAAATTCAAAGCTCCTGAAGGTGTCATCTCGGGTGCCTTTGCTAGGTGTAGCACGAGCTTGCAGAGATTTGTGCTCGTACCCAGGCTGCTGCATTCTTTGTGACAAAGTCACACGTCCACTGCTTGAAGTTACTTTGCCTGATCGACTGTCACTAGGTTCACCAGAGGAACTTGGCCTACTACTGGAGATGATAGCTTTTCGAGAGTTGCTGCCATATCGAGAGGAACTGCGCCCTTTTTCTGGTTCAGGTTGCTGCAGCTTACATTTTAGTGATTATTTAAAACACAAACACAAGCTTTCTTTCTTAAACAACAATTCTGCTCTTTTTTGCAACAACATCCGCAAACAATTGCACAATGACACCAAGGTGTCCGCAAACACGCGTATGGAGCAGGTTCAGGATTCAATCAGTCACATCTATCAACTAGATTACAATGTTATAAGCCATTCAAAGCCAAGACACGTCTTATATATTTTCCTTAAATTTTCACTGTCCTTCAACAGCACAAATTAAAGACCGTATCTGCAACAGCTTGGCCCTCAGAAGTTCACACAAATAGTCATATAAACAATCTCAGCAGGGTAAAGAAAGAGCTTTATTCTTGATGTACATGGAATGTTCTTGCTATAATTGGTTTAAATTGATGCTTTCCAAAGGATTGAGTAAACAAGAAAACGCTGAGCTACTTAATTTCCCTTCATAAAATTACTGGCAAACTATCAACAGAACCGTTTGTAAGGGAAGCAGAAAGGAAACAAGACACTAACAAAGTAACAACTAAAAGAAAAAAATTCATGTTCTCAAAGAGCTGCGACATCTTTTACGTTTTGACTGCAGCAAAAGCACAAGGTTCAAATCAGCCTAATTCACATGTGTAAACGATAAGACAATACTTTTGAATTCCAATTCAAAACATATAAAGTAAAAGGACAAGGTATGGAACTTACATTATCCAAACCCTTGTGTCTGGAATTCTCAAATGGACTAGAACTAGAAACCTTTTTTGTTGAGAATGCTTCAACTGCACCTGAGAATCTCTCGCGGATCTCCTTCCCAACTGAAAACAATTTAGAAATCAAAAGGTTAGCACAATAATTTTCATGAAATCAATGGGAATTTGGAGCCACAGCTTTTAGAAGAACGAATTTATACACCACCAAAACGAATTTATCCACTGTTGTTGTTTGCTTCTCTCCTCTTTTCCTTTTTCTTTTTCTTGTTGCAACTACTAGAGATGATGGTAGGTGGATTAGTTTGTGCCCTTGTGGTTGTTTAGTTGTTTTTGGAAGTTCCAGATCTGGTGTTTAGGCGAGATTGACAGAGAGCAGATGGAGAACATAGGAGAGGCAATGGAAAGTGGGAATTGGAGAGGGTCCAAAGGCATGTCGGGTTGAGTTTTAGGCAAGTTGGGTCAGGTTTCAGAATTTGACAGGTAAGGTCTGGTTTCGTGCGGGCTTCAGGCCGGCCAAATTCCAATTGGGCTCAGGCTTAGGCGGCATGAGCCAAGCCTGGTCGGGCTTCAGGCTGGCAATTTGCCCTACCCATTGCCATTCCTAGACTAGTTGAAATCAGGGGGAACTATTGTTTGATATTAAACCATATCCAATCCTAGCATTGACAGTGTATAGAAATTGTTTATGGTGGTCAAATATTCACAAAGAATCTCATCTACTGATCACGGCTTAGACTTCCACAAAAGCAACAGTATTTATAGACCCATTTTGAGAGAGTTATACCTGAGACCCTTTCTACTGGTCTTTCCGCAGATGGTCCTACTTGACCAGGTCTCCCACTAGAATGCTGAAAAGAGGCAAGAATTAGGGCATGTAAACAACATGGAGGACCAGAAACTCAGGGTCATTTTACTTTTTAACAACTTACTCGTCCTCTGGAGCTGCCACTGATCTGAGGATACTTCAGAACAGTCCAGTCAAACACATAATCAAACTGATAACCTGCAATATCAACATTTCAATTAGCACTAAGAACATCGCCAAAGAACCTGACTGTTATTTTGAATCAGAAAGAGGATATCTAGGATAGAAATCCAGAAATGTTGATCAGCAAAATGAAAATAACCAACTATGCAGTTCACCTTCCCGAATGAACAAGTCTCGAAACAGTCTCTTCAAATATGAATAGTCAGGTTTGTCTTCAAACCTCAGTGATCGGCAGTAATGGAAGTATGAAACAAATTCTGATGGGTATGATTTACAAAGCACCTGTCATACAGAAAAAAAACTATATTGACCAGCAAATTGCAGAAAAATGCAGCCTAACTTTACCCAATTTAAATAAATGTGCATGTTTATATGATGCAAAAGAGCTTATAGTCAATAGACGAAATAAAGGAAGAAAAATTAAACAACCACAAGCCTTAATTTGGTGGAATGAAGGATGAGAATTGAGTTGACAGCAAAGACAATGGCTGAAATTTAGATTATGTTAAGATTCGTTATTAGATAGGAAGTAGTAGTAAGATAGCTATGTTATTCTAATTTTAAATACGTTATCTTATTTGTTTGGAACTTAAACATATAGAATTTTTTATTAGAATAGGATTTAAATTTGTTAGGGACTCTTTCTTACTAGAATAAAGGTTCTAAGAATTTCTCTATAAGTACGTGTACTCAGCCCTTCAATAAGAATAGATCCTGAAATTTTTCCAGCAAACTTGAGTTTTCAATTAGAAGGTGTGATGCTTTCTTCTATGAGTGATTCCTAATTTCCTACCTTTTATTGATTATGTTCTTCAATAACGTTCCAGCAACCAAAACCCTAAATTCTAGCCATATCAACCTCAAATTCCAAGCATATTAAACCTTTAAATCCTAGCCTAAATTTTCAGCGAACAAACCCTAAAAACTCAGCTATAACTAATCTGAAATTTTAGCATTCCAAGCTAATATTTAGACCTGACCTGAAACTTGATATTCCAAAAGCCTAATATCAGTCATATTTCCTAATTTTATGATTTTTAGCTACTGGTTAATACTTCTTCTATTTGTCCTACACCACCATACAAACATGGGTTGATGAGGAACAGACATATCATATATTGTTGAACAAAAATACACCAACAAACTCAAAGAGCTCATTTATATGATTCATCCATGCAACTTCCAAATACCCCAAACCATGCCGTCTAATGCACAAAAATGTAGTATTCTATGCTAGAATTGAATGCATCAAGTTCAGGCTTGACCAGTATAATCTTTAACTTGTGTTGAATGTGCATTACAATAAGGATCTTGACATTATCAAAAGATATATGATCACACCTCTACAGGAGTTGTAACTTTCTTTTCACTGATCTTGTCGTATTTTTGTTTTTTTGTCCCAGCTTTTAATCCTTGCCATGGAAGACTGAAACCCAAAAGGGAAAGAAATAAGTCAGTGAAAATGTAGGAAATGTATTCAACATCAAGTAGATCAATGTTCAGGGAATAGAAGAGATTGAATTAAAATTGGGTGATATAAACTCAACCTTCCTCTTAGGAAATACATGAGAACATAACCAAGAGATTCCAAATCATCACGTCTGCTTTGCTCTGGTAATTGAATCACAACAATCGCATTAGAAACAGTTAACAATTCTAAGTTGACATGAATCCACTTAATGGCTTGAAATCCAGAAATGAAACTCACCAACTCCAAGGTGAGTGTTGACACTTGCATAGCGGGCTGTTCCTGTTAGGTTCTTATTTTCTCTGCAAACAAAACTTATATGAGCTCTTTCTATAATGAAATAAAAAAGTAAAGACAGCAAAAATAAAGTAGGAATTTGAATAAGTTGCCACGAAAAAAGAAACAGACAAGAGAGAGGAGAGACAGAATCACAGTTGAAATGCTCACACATAAGCTGACAGGGAGGTGGAAAGTACATGGATGAAATTTTATGGGACAATAATGAAGATGCATACCCAAAAAAAAAAAAAATATTACCTATATGGGATGTGTTTGTGAGTCTGAAGATCTCTATACTTTTTTGCAAGGCCATAGTCAATAACATATACCTGGGATAAGATGATCAGAAAAATTGCAAATATAAGAAACAATCAGGCCAAAGTGACAGTATTAGCTATTTCTCATCCGAATATAGAAAATTTATAATTTGGAATTTACAAAAAGATTTATCACAGAGAACTAGTAATGCAGGGCATGGTTCATTAATATGGGCCACAGTAAAACCAGATAGAATAACAATACTGCATTGCATGGCTAATAACCCCCATTTATTTTTTCAAAGGTTGGTTGCATGAAATTTGGTTGTGGAAAAACCAATAAAAGAAGGCTCTGCTATAAAACTAGCGTTTCTCACTCACCCACTCATTTTGACAGAAAATTAAAGGGAACATTGATTTTTGACAGAAAATTAAAGGGAACATTGAAAACTTTTAATACAGTAGCATATAATCTGGAGCTGATATGTTTATGATGGACATTTTTTCATCAACAACTCAGGCATACATAAGAAAGAAGCTGAGGTTATAGCAAGGTGCTTTGTAAGATTTACAAAAAATGCAAACAAAAAATTGGAACCAAGAGATCCAAATAAATAAAAAGTACCACTGACGGATGAAAACTGTTCACCATTGAGACAAAGAAGACTGCTTTGGACAGATTATATTTCACCTCATCATAGAATATCTAACAAAGCTGAAGTTTACCACACAATTAGATGTGCAACAACTCTAACCTCTTCACTGCAACAATTAAGTACAGGAGTTACCCAAGAATGAGTACCTGATTGGCTTTGCGCCCTAGGCCCATCAGGAAGTTGTCAGGTTTTATATCACGATGAAGAAAGCCTCTAGAATGCATGTATTCAACTCTGTTAATCTGAAGATATTAAAAAGAGAAATACATTATTTCACTGTTAAAGAAATAGTGTTAAACATAGATTGAACTCATGTACTAAAGAGATAGTGTTAAACATAGATTGAACTCATGTACTAACTAGTTGATCAGCAAGCATCAATACTGTCTTCAGTGAAAACTTCCGGTTGCAATAGTTGAACAAATCTTCCAAACTAGGACCAAGAAGGTCAATAACCATGACATTGTACTCTCCCTCCACACCAAACCACTTCAGATGAGGAATCCCAGCTTTGTCACATGAATCAAAGCAGATTATTAGTCAAAAATTAAAAATAAAAAGATTCCCAAAAATCAATCAGCACCACAAGCATACTATGTTCACAAGAACCATGACATGGAGCTAACACAAATTAAAGGGCATGTAATTGTTTGTGTAAGTGAGTGTGAGAGAGAAAAAGGAGACTTACTTCCTCCCTGAAGAAGCATATACAATTTTGACTCATAATGAAGTTGGGGATGCTTGGTCTTCACAGGTTCCTGCAAAAATGCAAAAAAAAATTATAGTGAGTGTCGGAGCATGATCATGGGACAATCTGCAACTTCTATATTAGAATGAGAGAGATAGAGATAGATAAACTATTTTACACACACACACACATGCACACACATATAGAGAGCGAGAGAGAGAGAGACCACAGTCAACATCTAAAGTTCAATTACTAGCTACTACTTTTAGTAACTAAAATAAAAAAGATGAAACATTTTAAATCAGTGTAAGTTTCTGCCATTCTCACATGGGACTCCTTGTACCTACAACTGTTCTAATTTCTATAGACGTCCTTCAAAAGTTTTTAGAAGTAGATCGCTATTAACTCCTTGCGTGCTTCAGAATTTGTGACTCACTATTGCCTCCCGGCATGCCTCAGGAGTTGTGACCGAAATTCAATTACCAAGTTCAACTGGCAAAAGTTTGAGAAGTCGTAATGAATAAGGAATAAATCAGGACAATTGCTACATTGATGAATGGAAGCACCATAAAAGAGAGGTAAGACCGATAAACCACGATGATATCATCATAACAAACATCATATGAATGTTCTAAGCTTGACAGCTTGTCATCCAAAAACTATCCATAAAATCAAATTCATCTTACAACAAAACACAACTACAATCTAGTACAATCTATATTAACGAACTTATAGATTTGAATGAACAGAAAATGCAACTTACCAGTTTGATCGCAACTTCCTCTCCAGTTTGTACATTAACACCTAGACAACATCCAAATCAAGTGATCACATTACTTCAAACCCTAGGACCACACAAAAGCAAAAAGTTGGATGTAAAATAAGGAAAAATATGAAATTGCTAAAATCAAGCATACCCAGACACAGTTCTCCAAAAGATCCACTCCCAATCTTCCTCCCCAGCTTAAACTTGCCACCAATTATGTGATCAATTTTAGATTTCTCCATTGATGAACAAACCAACCCAGAAGCTGAAATACTGCTATTTCTCCGAAATTTATACCCGATTAGCCTTTTTCAACATATCATCCACTAAAGGCCAGACTTTCACCACCCAAAAATCGAGAGATTAATTAAAAGTCAACACATCAACGGATTGTCTTTTTCAGAAGTAAAAAGTGGAAACTTTACTCTTTTGCAAAACGCAGCATGCAAATGGGTATTAGATTGAGAAGCAATAAAGCTAGAATCCAATAAAACAAAAACCGAGAGGAATCAAACAATCGTAGAAAATGAAATCTGAAAAACAGACCCAAAATTGAGGAAAAAAAGAACTTATTTCTTTGCAAATCACATACTTTGATCGCCGAAAAGACAGAACCCAGATTTTCAAATACCCGAACAGAAATAAAGATACCCGATTTCAGAGGAAATCGGACTACTACATTGACCACAAAATGAGGAATGAATTCAGAATATTATTTTTAAAAAGAATTGAGAGAAAGAGGGGGAGAAAGGAGAAACTAAGAGAGGGAGAAAAGAGAAACTATACGCAACAAAAATTGAAGTGCAGATCGAGAAGCTATGTCCAAAAGGGAAGAGAAAAAAAAAAAGAAAAAAGATAAGAGCTGTGTATGTAAGTATGTGTTTTGGGGAGGATACGAGGGAGATGGAGGAAGAAAGAAGAGAAGAAAAGATAAAAAGGTAAAAGCAAAGCCAAAAACAAAATGTGGGGCGGGGTGGGGTGGGGGCGCCAGGGACAGGGAGGGACGTTGGTTACTGGGATAGTGGGACGTTGATTTTTTATTTTTTATAAAGCTTGACATATGACTTAATTCCTCTTGGATTTCCATATTCCCTAATAGTCATGGCTTCTTTGTTTCCCCACTAATATTTGATTATAGCTTAATAGAAATTCAACTTTTATAACCAAAGAAAAGAGTGAAAGCTCCTTTTATATTTTTCAACCACTTGGTTTATCTAGAGGGATATGAGGAAGCAAATATAAAGGGGCTGGCACTTTAAACTAAAAGATATGAAGCTTTCAAACTTATGAGAAAGTTATAACAAGTTAGAGAAGAGCTTAAGATGCTTCACAAAAAGCATTTCATAAGCATTTTCTTTCACCCCTTATAAAATATTTTTTGGATCTTTAGCTCCATTCACCTTTAGATTAGTCTTTTATGTATTATTTTTAAATTTTAATTAAATCCATTTGACCTATTCAATTTGACATTGTTACAACTTCTATTCTCATTAACAGTTCTCATTTCTTTTATGACCGTGTTTAAAACATTTTAAATAATAGGAATTGTAAAACTGAATTGAATTGTATAAAATTCAATTTCCATGTAAAGATGTATTTATCAAGTTGGTGGGAGTTTCGTACCTTAAAAAAAATCTTTATAACAATATCCACGATAGACTTACATTAGTAGGAAACATTGTACTATTGCTTAAATATTAGGATGAGATAAACAATTAATCAAGTGAGAGTTACTTTAAGATTTTATTTATCAAGAATATAATCTTAAGTTATGTGGTGTGTACATATGCACCTCAAGCAGGTTTGGACAAACAACAGAAACAACAATTTTGGGAGGTGCTAGATGGGGTGCTTCAACAGATCTATCCTAGTGAGCAAGTTATTTTAGGGGGAGATTTTAATGGTCATATAGGGGCCGTCTTAGATGGATATCCATGGAATCATGGGGGTTTCGGGGACGGAGTTAGGAATGATAGTGGGATAGCTATATTGGACATGGCAGTGGCTTTTGAGTTAGTGATTGCAAATTCTCTTTTCCAAAAACCCGAGGAACACCTAGTGACTTTTGCGAGTGGCATTACCACGCCTCAAATCAATTATTTACTCGTAAGACGTCGTGATCGAGCTCGGTGCAAGGATTGTTAAGTGCTCCCGAATACATGCTTAGCTACTCTGCATAAGCTGTTAGTTTTGGATTTGGAAGTTAAGGGTTGGAGAAAGTAGGTAACAATAATTTCAAAAAAATTTCGCTGACATGTAAAATTTAGAAAAATTTAATAGTACG
>JAOQMM010000009.1:7655320-7670904 GCA_027563515.1 Erythroxylum platyclados | reverse complement strand
GATAAAAGAGGAGGCTACAAGGGGTGCTAGCACACCAAGTTTGATTGTTCAGTCTCGTGGGTGTGGATACCAGTAGAGGCGCGACATTTGACGGGCTCTTCCGACACTACTCGTGCATCTGTGGCTGCAACAAGGAAACAAGGAAACCGAACAAGGATTTAACTTCATCTCACAAGGATCTTGAGTCTTCGGATTTCCTAGCATAGGTAAGTGTTACTGCATGTTAGAAAATCTGGAAAAACTCTTCAAATATGACTTCGATTCTTCACTATATTAGGAGGTATGGAGTATATTGTCCCAAAAGGGAATATAAAAATATTGTTAATCCAATCATAATATATTATCAACTATCTTTTTTCATTGTTTACTCATTCCTTTCTTTCCATAACAACTAACCAAGTATCCCATAAATACTCATGTTAACTTTATAGAATTGTTTTTTCACTATATTATGCTCCGCACTCAAAAATAAGTCATTTTACAATAAATGAATTTCAAATTTAATTATTTTTTATTTTTTGAAAATAAGAGAAATCATAATAAAATAACAAATTAACTTGAAACTTGTTCTCTCTTTTTTTTTTCTAACTCCATCGTATTATGTTAATTCTAATTATATAAATGTTTGAGTTATAAAAGGAATATTAAAAAATCCTGTTAAAAGTAATTCAAAAGTTAATCATCTCTTGATTTTTATTGTTTTAGAAATTTTATATTTTCAATGATACGTCTTTCTTTAAAAAAATCTTACATAAAAAGATTATAAATCTAACTACTAAAAAGGAAATATTTTTTTTCTCGCGTATTTAATGTGTTAAATTTTAACAAACTTAAGTATTAGAAAAATCTTATTTTTGTATCATGTTGTTAATGTTATGCTGGAAATTCTTCGTATTTGGTGCATAATTTTACATAGTTTCTTAGTTTTCTTTCTCTTCTTTGTTACTTCATCTTCAGCTCTTTGGGCTCTTCTTCTTAAATTTAGGAATGACAATGGGCTAGGCCTGCCAAAGGTTGAGCCCGGTCTGATCTGGGTAGATTCGAAATTTTTTATTTTTTAATTAAAAATAAAAAATGACATCATTTGGTCGGACCAGGTCAAGCCCACCCAGAGCTGAGCTCGACTGACCTGGTTCGACCAAAAAATTAATTTTTTAAATTAAAAATAAAAACGACATCATTTACGTAAAATGATGTCATTTTACCTATACAATTTTAGCTTCTGATAAGGCTAGACCTGTGCTGCCCGAGCCCGAACTCAACCTAAGGCTTGATTTTGGTTAAAAAAAAACTGGAGACTCAACTTGGATTTGATTTATTAACTTTAGGTTGTCAAGTCGGGTCAAGCTGCCAAAACTACTTAATCTCTTTTTAGCTTCCTATTTTCATTCTCTCTTTTACTATCCTCTTCCTCTCACTCTACCACACACTTCCATTCCCCTTTCCCTTATGTTACATCTTCTATCCAAATCTTCTTACTAGAGTGTCCAACTCTCCTTATTAAAATGTCCCTGGCTTTCTAAATTTGTTTATTGATTCCTTCATTTTCTTACCTTATTTCTGCTTTAGTTCTTTCCACGCCTTTCCCCTCCATTTTGTAGAACTACCATTTGTTTCGCTTTCTAGAAAATATCAACTAATGCACCCATTTCTTTAAAATCTTTCACTCCCTTTACTTCACCTCTTTCTAAGTAGCCTTTGCATGACTTTATACCCTTTATCTAGGCCTATATTATTCTCTCACCTTAGGGTATCCTTTCTAATTAGTCTTCTAGAAAACCCCTTATCTAAAAATTATGGCTCCAAGTGTTAAAAATTCCTTTTCAAATGAAAAACTAGTAGTTGTCCCTTACATGAACTGTTTGAAAGAAGTTAGCAAATGGGAAGCCACGTTGATTGATTTTTCTAGAAAGGAGGCCACGATTCACTTTTACAAACTTTTTGACTAAAAAATAGTGGAATAAGCATGGCTGTAAAGAAGTTATGATTAATGAAGACAGCATATTCCTCTTTAAATTTGACTCTCCATGTTAAACTCAAAGGATCCTAGAAGTAGTTCCATGACATTTTAATGGTAAATCAGTGTTCCTGTAAAAATGTGGACCACGTTTTAAGCTATAAAGCCTCAAATAAAGTTAGATTCCCTTATAGATTAACATCTATAACATTCTCTTGAAATATTAGACCACAAAAGCAATTGGGTCATCTTGTCATCTTTATTAGAAAACAAAACATATATGTTTTGACAAAACCACAGCTAAAATGAAAAAGATTTATTTGAATTATTTTTATAAATTCAAAATTACAAGAAAGTTTGACCACTCCTTTTACTTTTTTTTCTTTACTTGTATTTTCCATTTTGGGAACTTATAGTGAAGTTTAATGTATCTTGAAACTGAATTATGATAGGATTTGTGCTATTGTGGATAACTAACAATGTCTCCCTAATACTATCCCTTTGATGAGAATAGATGAAAATGATAACCTTTTTAAGGATAAAGTTTCAGTCATTTATTCCTAGAGACATAATATTGCTCAACACAATAAGGAATGGTGCCTTAATGGTAGGTAATTCAAAATAGGAGAATAAGAGGAGCTAATGCAAATGGAAGATAAAAACGATGATATTAGGAAGGAAAAGAATGGTGCTGAAATGACTAAAGAGGGGAACATTACTAATATGACCAACGTAGAAGACTATCTTAAGGACTCAATCGTATTGAAGAGGCAACTAAAGAGGGGAAAAGACTAATATGACGAACGTAGAAGTTAACCTTAAGGGATTCAATTGTGTTAAAGAGGCAATTGAGGTTTCTTGTATTAATCCTCAACCTAATGATAACTTAGTGAGCAAAAATACCAAATTCTTCTATACCAAACTGAAACTAATAATACGCTAAACAACTAGGATTGTAATGAGGTAAGGAGAATTGTGACCATCTTCAATTATTACCTTAAAAAACTCTTATAACTTCCTTAGAGATAGCATATCCTATTGTTAGGAGCCCTGATTGCTCCTCTACTGACAAAACAATGGAAGAATCTATGATGGATAAAGAGAGTATAACCAAGAGAAAGTCTAAAAGAAAGAAAAAGGGTAAGATAAGCTCTCCTTTTCAATGTTAATTCTTTCATGGAAAATTAGAGGGTTTAATATCCCTATCAAACAACAACTTTTTTCTAAAGTATATTCAGGATAATAAACCAATGTTAATTGGTATTTTATAACTAAACTTAAGAAGAATCATTGTAACAAATTAAGCTTTGTGAAAAATCACTAGCCAATCATTATAAACCACAGCTATAGTGGTAGGATTGTCGTATCTTTTGATCATGAAAAATTGAAAGCTTATCACATAATTATGACTGATCAAATGGTTTATTTATATCGTAAGCTAAAATAACAAAATATTTATTTTCAAGTTACTTTTGTATATGCTTTCAACATTGCTTTCTAGAGAATTCCTTTATGGAATAAGCTAAAGGAAATTAGGAAAACTATGATTTAGCCTTAGATTATTCTAGGGAATTTACAGAACTTATTATTTCTCTTAAAAGTAGAGATGGAAATAGGCCGCAGCCCTCCTAGACTAGAGGCAGCCTGAACCCAACTCGGCTTGCCCTAATGTTTTTCAATTTAAAATGACAAAATGATATTGTTTTACATATAAAGGTCATGCCTCAGGTTGGGTCGGGTCGGGTCCAATTTCCATCTCTAAGAAAATGGTTGCCCCAAAATTTCTCAAAAGATTCCAGGGATTACACTAGCTCTACTCAGGTTATTGAGGTTCATTTTTCATATAGAGCATCAAACAAAAGGCACAATGGCTATTGAGGAAGAAAACTAATAGAGCTTTAGTGAATTCACAGTAGATCTCTTCATTCCCAACGAGTAAAGCTTCTTTTAAGAACCAATTAGTTTCAAAACTTACTCCAATTCTTGTCCAAAACTTTCTTATTTATGAGAGGAGAAGCTTCTATTACAGATTTAACAACTTCCTAGTGGAGGTTGAAAGATTTGAGGTAACTATCCTAAAGGGGCTTGAGGCTAATTTTTATGGGTATACGATGTTCATTTGTCTGAGAAAGTTATAGTAGATCAAAGATGAGCTTAAATTTTTAATAAGAAAAGATTTAGTGACACCTCTAAAGCAATGGCTGATACTAGGGACAATTTAAGTAAGTTCCAATATTCTCTTTATATGCAGTCTAATAATATGCATCTTTATTATGAGGAGAAAGCAACTCAAATTAGATATAACTAGGCCCTAAACATCAATCTTTCACTTATGATATAGAGATTAAAGAATCAATGGCTTAAAAATGGTGATAAAAGCACTTCCTTCTTTCATAAATTTGATGCTAGCAAGGAAAAATTATAACAGGATTACATCTATCATAAGGGAGGATGTCATAGTGATTGATTCATAATATGAGATTAAGCAATAAGTTTCTAACTATTTCTCTAACACCTTTGGCTCTCTTGTTAACAAATTTTCCACCACTCAATTAATCCAATCTGCTCACCACAAGCTGTAGACTTGCTTCAAGACCTTTAAATGGAAATGATGTTAAAGCTTCTCTTTGTTCTCTAAATCTAGATAAAGCTTCAAGCCTTAATGGTCTAAATACGTTATTTTTTTCAAAAAAATATGGCCACATACTAAGACCATTGTCATAGAAATTATGCTTGAGTTCTTTCAAAGTTGTTAGCTGGAAGACTCAAAGATTCTCTAACTTGTCTCTTTGATTCCTCTCAAAGAGCTTTTATAAAGAGGAGGTAAATTAGGGATAACAAGCTCTTCAAGAATTGTAATGAAAAGCACTTAAGTGAGAATTGTGCCATTAAGATAGATTTTCATAAAGCTTTTAACTCTATTTATTTAAGCTTTATTCTAAACACTCTAAAAACATTTAGTTTTTATGATATATTTATGGGTTATATTAAATAATGTATAAGTTATACTCCTTCTTACATTTTAGTGAATCGAGAACCTACTAAGGTAACCAAGGATGCTAGAAGTTTGAGACAAAGAGGTCCTCTATCTCCTTATCTCTTTACATTAAGTATGGAAGTGTTTACTAGATTGGTTAATATGATTATCTCTTGAGATCATAAGTTTAAGTTCCATTCTAATTGGAATTCTTTGAGAATATGCAATTTAACTTTTGTTGATGATCTCATTTTATTCTCAAAAGCAGATGCTAACTCTATTAATGCACTCATTTCATCTTTAGACTCATTTAGATTGATGTCATGACTATTTATGAACAAAATAAAATCCATTTTTATGTTGCATCTAGTGCTCAACATAAAGCTTCATGGCTTTCCAGCTTGACTAGTTTGTAATATATGAAGCCCTTTTAACATATCTAAGTATTCCAATTTCCTCCAAAGGGCCTACACAAGCGGAGTTCACTCTATTGATTGAAAAGTTACAAAAAAAAAAGACTATCTGCAATAAGATCCTTATAATGATAGATAGGCTTTAATTGATATTAATAATTAACATCCTCCACACATATTGGTCATCATATGTCAAACTTCTCGCGGACATTGTTAAATTAATTGGAAAAAAAGTGAAAAGCTTCCTTTAGTTTAGGAGTGATGCAAGAAAAACATTAGATAAAGTAAAGTGGAAGGAGTTATGTATAACTAAAGATGAAGGGGCCCTAGGCATATTATCAATCAGAGTTACAAATAAAATGCTCATGATAAAGATGATATAGAGGATATTGATTGATAAGTAGGCTTTGAGGGTGAAATGAATCCATGCTCACTATCTTTTAGGTGATAATTTTTTAGTTGATGGATTCCATATACAATTCTTCATGGACTATGATAAATATTCTCATGCTGAGGGAAGTTGTCAAGCTAGAATTTCATTACCACATTGGCAATAGATTGTCCACATTCTTTTCACATAGTAATTGTTTTTAAGTGGCCCTCTTATCATAGTTAATGAACTACATATACTCAAAGGAATCATACCAGAGCTAACATTGGTTAATAGGCTCTTAACTTGGCTTTCAGCTATTTACAATTTCTACCTGGTTCCCACATTACTAACCAAATCCTTAGTGTCACATTAAACGTGAACAGGAAGGATACCATTATTTGGAGCAAACATTCCTAAAATGGATTCACAAACAAATCCTACAGATAAATCTTAAGGGAATAAAGGCCAAAAGTAAAATGGAATAAGTTGATTTGGTTCAAATAAGCTTTTATTTTCTGATATCACTCAAAAGTAAACTAAGCTCCTTCAACAAATTAACAAAATTCCTAAACATATCTAATGACTGTGTTTTCTGCCATAAAAAAAAAGAATCACTAAAGCATCATTTCTTTGAATGCACTTTCACTTTAGTCATTTGGGACAGTATAAAATACTTGGAGCTTGCCTTAGACATATTTCAAGTAAAGGAGGTTTTATTATGTATAAAATTTGCCTAAGCAGCACTATATATAGCCTCTAGATGGAGAGAAATATGAGAACATTCCAACATAAAAACTTATATAATATTCCAAAGAGAGTTGATCAATTAAATCAGGAATCAACTTGTTCTTCATCTCCTTAGTCTCCAAGTAAGTAGGCGGATAGCCTTCAAATGGAGTTTACAAACTACGAAGCCTCTCCAAGAAAAGCGATAATGTGGTTATTAGTAATAAAAAAAAAAGACATGAAGCATGCTATAAGAGTTGAACATGCAACCCTTGGCTTCTCTTCAGGTTGATCATTAAGCAAAAGAGGAAGCTATCTTGACTTACTAGAATAGTAACTTTGCTTTGATTTACGTTAGTTATAATATGGTTACCATTTGAGAGATAGTTAAGCTTATTTTTAAGCTTGTATTTAACTCTTCCTTGTTAATTAATCATGTCTTTAATTTTCATAAAATATTCAGTATGTCATGATTTGCAAATTTTTTTCAAAAATTCAAATATATATTGAATATCTTTACAATAACATTCACCTATATTACATATTTTTTTATCTTTATATTTTAACCTAATTAATCTTATTAAATGACGTAATGGTCTAGCAAACTTTTAAAAGAGAAGAAGTATTACCTTCAACTTTGTTTTTCTAAATTTGGATTTTAGTGAGGTACGAGGAGTTATTTTTGAGGTTCATGCATGTGGTATGTCATATGGAATGATAGACTTTAATTTCACCATGCAAGTGCTGACATAATATTAAATTATGGCTTTTTCAGCATTCACGTCTTTCACTTCATTTTTCTAACGAGTTAATGTAGCAAGATGACATACCACATGCATGAACCCCAAAGAAAACTCCTCATACTTCATTAAAATTCAAATATAGGAAAAACAAAGTTAAGGTAATACTTCTTCTCTTTTAAAATTTTGTTAGACCATTAAGTCATTTAATAAGATTAACTATTTTATTTTAAAATCAATTTAAATCATTTAGATTAATTTGTATTAAAATTTTAAACCAACTCATTTATATAATGATTATTATTTAAATTAAACCAAATTATATAAAAATTTAAGCTAAATCAAACCAATCCAAACAATGGTTTGATTCAAGTGGTTTTGATTAGTTTTAATATTTTTAGACTTGTAATTAACTATCTCTTCAAAACTCTACTATTATAATATTTTAATAGATGGGACAGCAATATCCATGCAATTTTTTAATAATATTTATTAAAAATAAAAAGTTTCAACTAAGTGGTTAGTTTAAATAAATTATAATATTTTTATATTTAGTATGATAAAACTATTAATTTCATAAATAAATAAATAAATATGAAAATTTATACTAATAATACTCTTAATTTGAAAAATTGAAAATAGTTAAATATTTTTTATTGTTTAATTGAATTTATTTTAAAAATTTTACAATAGGACTAAAATTATAAGATATGTAATATTGAAAAAAAAAAGCAAATTTTAATGCTATTTTAAGTATTGGTTAAGTATTAATATTGAAGAAGGTGAGCCTTGGAGCAACTGATAAGGTTACTCTTTTCTGATTAAAAAGTCATGTGTTTGAGTCACGAAAGAAGTTGTGTACAATTGATGATCATCACCTGACCTTCGCAAAGCAGGGGAGCTTTATGTATTGGAGCAGCCCTTTTTTAAGTATTAATATTGAAATAAGAAGTTTAGGAAAAAACAAATCATATAAATTGATTTATCTATTTTTATTGAAGAGAAAATAAATTTAATGAAAATTAACAAAATAAAAAATTAAGTGAATCATTTGAAATATGATATTCTTTTGAAACATAGTATTCTTAATATTTATATTTTTTTAGTGAAAAGTAATTTATATAAAAATGAAATTAATAGTGCTAAAAATAAAAGGAACCAGTTAAAATTAATTTGATCTTATTTAGGTTAGACTAAAACCAAACTTTAAATAAATATTTAATTTATTTAAAACAAATATTTTATTTTAAGAAAATAATTGATTTTGCTTATCTGATTTTGGTTTGAGTTGAACCATTTGGGTGCAGAAGCAGAAACGTACACTTTTTGTGATAGTCGGTATTTACAATGATTAAAAAATAGAACAATTCTATTAATTCAATTGTAAAAATTTTGATACGATCAACTTTTTAATTTGATATTTAACTTTTTTATTCAATTTATCTTAATAATCCTTGTTATAAAAATCAATCACTTTATTAATTAATTAGTTAGTTTTTATAAACTAATCAATTTTTATAAATTAAAATAATCTAATCAATTTTTATTTAACAACCTTTTCTAATTAAATTTTAAATATTTCGATGTTAAAAATAGTCTCTTTTAATCATATTTTAAAATTTTTAAATTTATTCAATCTTTAACTATTTTATAACGAACTTCTTATCTTGTTAATTTAACTTCTAGTTGACATTTTAAAACATTAGATATTTACAAACTAAAAAATTCAGTAAGTTCTTAAACATCTTCTCCACAAAAGAGACATAAGCATGGGACCAAAAAAAAAATTGCAATCTTTCCTATCTGTTAAGCAGCCTACAACTCGAAAGGCCTTCAAAAGAGAAATTGACTCGTGCAGTCGTTAATATTTTTAACTGGGTGTCAGTCCAAAGAACAAGTGTTCATGTACACAGAATGACAGACAATGACCTATCCGTATCGTATCTGTACAACAATTCCAAGTCAATCGGTGAAAAAATTTCAATCATGTTACAATGGTGAATAAATTAGTATTTACTCTCGGGTTAATTGAATACATCAGCATATATATTGCTGCTTCAAAACCCACCTGATGCTTTCTTCGGAATAGATATGAAGCTTCTTTTTCAGTGGCAATGACAACTGTCAGATTGCAGGTGGCTAAAAGGTAGAGCTCCTTATCCATCTGACGGTATGAATTGAACTGGATCTTAAAGATTATTATTTTGCACTTTGAGAAACTTCTAATTCGGGAGGTAAGAGCTTCAAGAAGCTCCCTTGAACAGGTTGGTCAGCGCTAGCAGTATCTGATGATTCTGATGTCTCTGATTCTCCTTCTGCACAAGCGAAGCCAATGAAGATTGGTTGAGACCAATAATAATATACTTGATGGAATGCAGCAATGTACATAAAGATAATGCAGTTGAGGGAGTATTGTTAGCACATGTTCCAATCAACTTACCAAAAAGTGACTTGATGGTTGGCCTCTTTGATTTTGAGTTCTTCTTCTTCACTTCAGCTGTCCAAAAAGATTGAGATCAGCAAATAGGAAAAGATTTCTAATTTACGAATCAAACCAGTTTTACCAAAAAAAAAAAGAAAAGAAAAGCCATAAACAAGCTAAAGTCTGATGAGCATCAATAATTCAAGGTACACCCTCTGGATTTCATTGCAAACTAGTTTCTTTGCTTCTGAACCTCCTCTTCACCTCTCTTTCTTACACATGCGCACATGCGAACGCATTTGCATGTTTGGCTCATCAAGAGAACCGAAGGATCATTGCTGAAGAGAAGAGGATGATTCTGTTATATTAATTTAATAATCATAAAGGTGTGACCCATATTATTTGAGTTGATTCTAATATAAGGTGGGCCTAATATAATGACTATTTTACTTGTAGAAATATTATAGTTACTAGGGTTTTATTATAATTAATAAGAACCCTTCCCTCTCCCTTCAATTAAGTGAACAGTTACTAAAAATAATAAAATATACATTTTTGTACCATTAGAAAAGAACAAAAAAAAGAGGAGAGTGTAGATAAATTCTTTGCATAGAGAAGGTGTTTGCATCCAAAAGGAATAAAGATCTATCATTGTACACACACATTAAACATAGACCAAGATTAGTATTTCTTTCTCTCTCTTATACTATGAACCTTAATTGAATGAGTTGAATCGATTGTGTTATAGATGATCTTGGGAAATTTAAATATTGTTTAGAATCTTATAGTTTACCTTGATATGAAAGATACGAGTAAGACATCCTATGTGATTGGAATAGAAATATTTCGTGTTAGACCACAAAGATTGTTAAGGATGTCTCAGACAGGATACATCAGTAAAATATTAGAGAGATTTAAGATGGAAAAATTCCTAGGAGAGGTAGTTTCAATTCAAAAAGGGAATAAAATTAATAAAATGTAATGTCCCAAGAATGATTTGGAACGACAGAAATAGTTGGGAGTTTGATATAAACTATAAGATTCTAAACAATATTTCAAGTCTAAAATTCTCCCAAGATCATCTATAATTAAATCGATTCAACTCATTCAATTAAGATTCATACTATAAAAGCGAGAAAGAAATACTAATCTTGATTCATGTTTAATATGTGTTTACAATGATAGATCTTTATTCCTTTTGGATGCAAACACCTTCTCTGCACAGAATTCTCTCCTTCTCTTTTCTTTGTTATTTTCTAATGAAGCAAAAAGGTATATTTTATTATTTTTGGTAACTATTCACTTAATTGAAGGGAAAGGGAAGGGTTCTTATTAGTTATAATAAAACCCTAGTGACTAATATTCTCTACAAGCCCAACAACCATTATCTTGAGCCCACCTTATGTTAGAATCAACCTAAATAATATGGGTCATACCTTTATGCTTATTAAATTAATCTAACAGATTCCTTCATTGGAGTGAATTTCAAAAGCTAGTCGAAAAAGAAAGTTTGTATGCATTTTGTGCACAATTTGGAACTTTTAAGTAGCCCGAGACTAGGTTATTTCCGCTTATACTCTATTTGGCCAGAAAACAAAAGATAAACCCTTAGAAAGTAAAACCATCAAAATGACATATTATAGGTTCAATAATCTATGAAAGATATTTACCCATCCCTGGAACTTGGTAATCATTTACAATCTCGAAGTTCTTGTATGTGTAGCCCACAAAATTTATATCCTTGGATGACAGCATCTGAAAATAGAGATATGGGAATTAGAATGGGAATAATCAAACAGAAAGTGATAATCTAATAGAAGAGTAGAAGTACTAAGGAATCTTGTTTAAGAATCTCAAAAGAATAAGGCCGTATCATCAATCAAATTAGTATCACAAAACAATTCATAGACCTTGAGTATTAAAAACTAACCAAAATTCACACAGGAGAGACTTTCCTAGCAAAATTTCTAGTTCATAGACCTTGAGTATTAAAAACTAACCAAAATTCACCCAGGAGAGACTTTCCTAGCAAAATTTCTAGTTTATATATTCAGGCACAAGTCAGAAAGCTCTTCAAAGAAAATGTAAGAATTAACAAGGACAAGTGCTCCACCTCCTACTTTAGATGACCGTAAATCTACCATTATCTTGCCGAATATCTTTAAGGAAAGACATAAATTTAGATAGAACATATTAACTTCTAACTTCTTTTCATGCTGTAGAATCCAGCATGAATTCCTGCCCTTTCAGTAACCCAGTCTCTCAACAGCTATTCTTCACGAGTATTATGAATTTAACATTGACAGGAACTAATGTTCCATTCTTATCCACTCAGCTTTTTCTACAAAACATTGTATGACCAACAGTCTTTGAACAAATAAAAAGCCAAAGTCATCGTAACAATTAAAATGGTCACAGGTAAATAATCCATTTACAATGAACCACAACCTTCTAATTTTACTTGTTCCTAGCAACACTAGATGCTAATGAAGAAAACCATGCAAAAGAAATTGTTTGTCTTTGGAATAAGCCAACGTCACAAGTACCAAACAATCCACAAAATACAACTGGAATGCAATATGGAGAAAATCATTTGAGTTACTTAAAATTCCATTTATAGAAGATGAAAAGTATATTGCAAAATGATATTTTAAGATTGAAAAAGATAATATAATCCACCCACATGCTTTCACAGTTTAAAGGTTACAGTGGGTTGAATAGAATCAATAAAATGATGCTACGCAAAAATCAGCCAGCTGCACAAGCATAAAATATTTGTAAACTGACCTTCCTCCATGGGCCAGCTTTTGATGAAGTTAGAGTCTGGTGCTCAGACTATGGAGTCAAAAGGAAGGACATAAAACAAGTGTAATGAGAAACATGAGCCATTGCAGATATGTATCACCGAAGTCAGCTACAAATTTAAACGTAATACCTCCTCAAACTTTTCAAAGTTTTGAGTATCCAACTCATCATTCACCTCAGGGATAAATGCAGCCTCCATCTGATAGAGATGATTCCAATCTGTGCCATCAAACCATGTATGAGCCTGAAAAAGAGAAACTCAGGAAGGTAATTCTTTGTATCAACAAATTGCTTATCCAGCAAATCCAAGCATTCAGAAAAGGACACACCATACACCACCTTTATTTCATCTGTGCCTTTTGATCCCAATCTCTGGTTGACATTACATAAAAGTTTATTGATGAGATCTTTTGCCTCAGGAGATAATTTTGCTTCTTCTGGAAATTTCAAATGGGTTCTCCAGTTCACAATCTGGAGCAAAGGAAAGTAATGTAAGTTCGAACATTACTTGAGTTTTTCTTTTGCAGTTCATTTCGAAGTTTTTAATTGTTTTCTAAATTAAGCGAAAACGGATGCTGAAGTCTGCTGGTAGACAACAAATAGTTAAAAGTCAGAGATATACTTTATGCATCTCTAAAGTTCAATTTGAAAGACAGCAGTCTGCAATAAACAAGAAACAAAGAACGGAGTAATCCACCTATACTCAGTTGTAAATTTATAGATATCTTTTACTTATACCATACTAAACCAATGAAGCATGACATGCAAACAGAACGATCGTCAAAAATCTATGGACCACCATGCCAGATACTGATCATGCACAAACATAACTCAGGATTGTGAACAAACATAACTCAGGAGCTCCATATCTGAGCTAAGATTCTGTTCAAGGTAGGTAAATATTAACTGCAGAAAATGCAGTTCTGTATGGAGACGAACATAAATACACTGGAGGCACAGATGAGAAAAACATTAGGACATACATGGCTTTCTAAGATGCAGCATTGGATGCTTTCCATATATAATCATAGCACTAGATCATTAGACCAAAAGGGAAACCAAGTATAAAACTGAAAGTAATAGTATGGTCAACAATATTATAATTACCATTCAGGCACGTCATTATTTAACTAATTAAAGTGGCAGGCATGTCTAACTTACCTTCCGACAAGTTGTCATTGGATCATCTGAATAGAAAGGTGGATATCCCACAAGCATTTCATACATAATAGCGCCAAGTGACCACCTAGGATTGACATGGTTCTTAGTTCCAGCACCAGATACTAATACTGAATACATGATGCGCCATGAATCATCCAAATGATCTCAAAATCACCTTAGTCGGTACAGCATGCAAAGTAAACCAATATCACACTATTGCATACACCCTATTCTATGGTGTATCAATACACATTAACTGATTTGTTTTGTTCTTAAACCATAAAATCACCATCCAAAAGCAATACAAGTGTCGAATTTTCATAAGATGTCCAACTTTCTCATTAGTGCGCAATTGCAACTGTACTTACCAATCGCACTCCATTCCATAACCTTTCTTTAACAAAACTTCTGGAGCAATATAGTCAGGTGTACCAACAGTAGAATAAGCCTGGAGTGCCAAATATCAAATGTTAGAGAAGGAAGAGGAAAAATAGAACACTTCATTGTGTATATAAATGAAGCTATGGACTATCTATAACATGCAAAAATCTGAGTTGACCAAGTTGTTGTCCAGGTCATCTCTTTGAAATAGACCTAAAGTGACAATTCAACTAAAATAGATTTAAGGCTTTCATCTATACAAATCCAAAATTGTGATAATGTGATAGAGAAAGGCATGCATGGATACAAGTATGAAAAAAAAGTTCCAGAAGCGTAATGGCAGAGAACTTACAAGCGTCCTCCTGTTCTTCTGCCAGTGCTGTAGTTGTTCTTTTTGTGTACGCTTTGGAGCTGCTGAGCGGTCTTCATTTTGCATAGCCCCATTAGGATTGCTAGTTGTTACTGAAAAGTCCCCTTCCTGAATTGTACTGCAATCTAATGGTTTGCACAGTCCAAAATCAGACAGCCTCAAATGCCCATATCTGTCAAGAAGTAAGTTATCGGGCTTGATATCCCTGTATGATAGACATCAAGAAAAGGTGCAGTTAATCAAAATTTAAAGTCTAATTATCTAATGAACAAATACTCATCCATTTTCCACAAACCTGTGGATGTAATTGTGTTTATGAATAGATTCAATGGCCAACACTGTCTCTGCAACATAAAATCTAGCTTCGTATTCAGACAAGGTATCTTTTCTCATTAGTAAAGTCATCATATCGCCACCAGGTAAATATTCCATAATAAGGTAAAGATATTCATCATCCTGAAAGGAACAGTATAATTTGACAATGCAATTGCTGTCCACCTCTGCAAGTAAATTTCTTTCAGCTTTCACATGCTCAACCTATAAAACAGAAATGCATAAACCCATTGCACTGACTATAACGGGAACATCTGGTTAGAACCATTAACCAGTCAACAAAATGCATACCTGGCCTCTACGAAGCATTTCTGATTTCTTGAGCTTTTTCATAGCATACACGTTGCCAGTTGTCTTTTCTCTGCAGACTCTGACCTGATCAGTAAAGGAATTTCTGTCATAAATTTTTTGATAAAAAGCAACTAGTAACTAACAAATGTTTGCGGGAAAAGAAAGTATCATCACACTTTCCATATACAACCTACTTTTGGTCATTGCATATATTTTCCCATCAATACTGGATGGGGTTGAAGGATGTCAACTATAAAAGAAAGCTCTATCTCTCTTGCGCAGACACATCTCTGAACCTCTTAGAATTCAGCAAATGAGAGTAAATTAAGAAGAGAAGTTTATACTTCTTCTCATGAAGTATACAAATATCATCCTGATCCTGGATATAGTACCTATCTAATAGCAAAAATTCAAGACCACACCAAACACATACTTCAGAGCTCTCAAAAATAGATAATCCATTAAACAGTCATATCCTATAGCTTGAAGTTAAATTACATAAATAGACCAGAAGATTTGGCATCCAAATAGTCAGGCACATAGAGTGATAGGTTTTAGGGCTTATGTTTTTGCATAGTTCGGTAAAAAATCGAGAGGGTGAGCCAGATAAAAACGATCGGATTGGGCTAATGGGA
>JAOQMM010000009.1:7638248-7649088 GCA_027563515.1 Erythroxylum platyclados | reverse complement strand
TACATATGAATAGTACTCGTATGTATGAATAGTACCATATATGTGAATACTAATGTATTCGTATGTATGAATAGTATTGTACATGTGAATAGTACTGTATATGTGGATAGTATCTACAGTTCAGCTACAATGACTACACAGTGTTAATTCAAAAATAAATGCATGAATAGTTGTCACCTTTTTATAGTTACTGTATTACTATTCACCAACTTTTACTGTGCTCACCCGAACTTCGAACAAATTGTGCCAAAAAATTCATCGTAATTTTCTCACTTGTCTTTGATACCACTTGTTGAGAAAGTGATCGGATTATGGAAGTCGGCAATAACATGGTTGTGGTTTGAAAATTAGAGTGCAATAAGCCCCTTGTATCTTCTCCCTAACTTTCAAAGCCTGAGGTTGTACTTCCCAGAAAATGTAACAGTGAAACCGCTCATTAATGATAGCAACTAGTTCTACAACAATAGAGGTTATTATACTTTTTCCATATGTTTTCCAACTTATTAGCCTAACATTAACCAGCAAGATAAAGCAAAACGATCAGCTCATTCCTATGGAAAATTCAACATCAAAACTTGCAAAGACCTGTTTCGACTCCCCAAGATCCGACTAACATAGATTAGTGTGACGCAAGTGCCTCTTGCCATAAATTTCCCCCCCCTTTTTTTTCCTTTGGTTGGCTTTATCCAAAAAACCTGAGTACACTGAATAGGATTACGGGCTCTCCATTTCCCCTTTCTAATCCTAAATGCAAGCTTTGTTTAGATGTTTCTAAACTATAAACCGTCTGTTCTTTATCTGCTGGATTAACAGCCTGTGGAGGGATATTCAATAAAGGTGTAATCATTTCTTCTAAGAAGAAGATTGGAGTACTATAATTTAGTAGACTTCTGCTCCTCATCAGCTTAGAAGGAAAAATTTTGAGTTGTTTAAGATAACTTTTAGATACACAATTTACTCATTTTCATGAAAAAGGAATTGAAGAATTTTTAAGAACTAACAAATGAATTGACATCTAAACAAGTAATTAAGGAGCTAACTTTGACAAGTACATGCCTCACATACCAAAACATGCTTTGGTCTCATGTTCCATTTCTCAGTAGACTTTTGAGAGTTAAAAGAGTTGTCTTTAGACGTTTAGAGGTCTCACTACTCGTATGAATGGAATCTAGCAAGTGGAGCTTAGTATCTATGGCTACTTCAATTAGGAACACCCTATCTAATTAAGGCTCTTGCCCAGTTCTGTAAAAAAAATTTAATTTCCAAAACAAAATTCTAATTCTGAGTAACTGAATCTTCATTACTATACTTTTTTGCAAGATGCAAGTTGCAATTCCCTAAAAGCATAATTACTCTTGCGGCAGAGCATGTTTACCTTAACTATTAATAAGCGAAAATGTTAACCCGACGATTTTATAATCCTTTGAAACTATAGTCAAATTGGCAGTCGATTCTTTTGGAAGCCTTTATTAGCGGGAAATACATGTGCAATAACTGAATAGAGCTATTAAAGCGAATACGTAATCATTATAAAAGACACATACATAAAGCAAGCAACAGCCAAGTGGCCTTATTGATCTCCATAGGGTCACAAGCAACAATCAACAAGCAACAAGCAACAAGCAGACAACAAAGGAACAACCAAAACCCAAAGAAACCAACCAATACTGATGCGCCGTAACCTAAATTCCAAATTTTTTCTTCAGCTCAAGAACAAAACCATAGACCTTCTCACTGTCGGGAAGAGACTTGGACACGGACTCAATTTGCAAGCACCTCTTAGCCCATTGAATGAGCTTCGGACACTGTGCCTCGATGCTGAAGTTACCCAATGTCTCGTAAGCATAAAACCATGAATAGAAAGGGACAAGCACAACATCCACATATCCAAGCTTGTCACCCCCAAAGTAAGGCTCATCTCCGAGCTCTTTTTCCAACAGCTTTAAGCACTCTATGAACTCCTTCTTTGCCGCTTCCTGCTCATCTCCTTTCGTTGCCCATGTCTTCCTCCCAAGATCATATATCTAAACAGGCACAACCATTAGTTAAGTAAGCAACAAGAAGATACATAAAATGAGTAAATACTACGTATGAAGAGTAATAAAAAGGTACCTTCTTGTCAACAAAATCTGCCCAGAACCGAGCTCTAGCTCTCCGATAAGGATCCGAGGGCAACAAAGGGGATTTGTGGTTCCAAACTTCATCAATGTACTGAAGGGCAATGAGTGACTCACAAACGGGCTTACCGTTGTGGATAAGAACAGGGATTTTCTTGTGGACAGGATTCATCTGAAGAAGAAGAGGGCTCTTGTTCCTCAAGTCCTCTTCTCTGTACTCATACTTGACACCCTTTTCAGCTAAGCCAATTCTAAGCCTCATCCCAAAAGGACTTGGCCAAAAATCCAACAGAATCACCTCATCTGTCGCCATGGTTGTACAGCTTAACCACTACGCTAACTATACCTTCTCTTTTCCTTTTTTTTTATCCGCCCCTCAAAGATAACGCTGCGGTGTGGGGGCATGGGGCTTGTTCTTTATAGTAGTTATAGGAGTCGCGGTCAAGGTTCCGGAATATTTTTAGAACCATTATTGAGATATTCCGTATTCGTTTTGTTTCGATTAAACTTCTCTAATTATCTCTACCGCTTTCTGGAATCTGGGTAAAAGACAATGACCTCACTTTTGTGTTTATTAAACACGGCTTTTCGTTGCCCCATAAAAAAGAGGAATCTCCAATTCTATTGAATTTGATGAAAGTTGCATTATATTACATTCGTGTTTGAATTGCATTCTTTCAAACCCACTTAACACGTGTTACCATTAAGTTGAATGAAATTTCATGGTAAAAAAAGAAAAGAAAAGACATTTTATAAGCGAAAAAATAAAGTTCATTAATGCAAATAATCTATAAATTCTTTAGCAGATTTAATGCGACTCTTTTATATAAAATTGGATTAAAGTTTAGAAAATATCATATGTTTTATGAAATTAATTTGAAAGAAAAACCTTAGATATTGGCCTAACATCAAACAAAGTAATGATTCCCTTATTGTTTAAACAGAATATTACTCGAAAACTTGATCACTTGCTTAGAGAAATTCGAGATAAAATAGGATGGGAACATATCAAATCAATTCAAATGATAATCAGATTTATTTTTGGAGAAGGAATTGATGGTCCTATTAATCTAGCATATTGTCCCAGGCTAAAACATATAATTGAATTTGATCAACATATCACAGAATTTAATCCAGTTATAACAAAATCACAGATAAAACACATATTAATTTATCATATAGAAGGCATAATCTAATCTTGAAATAATAAAAACTTTTATAAGATCTAAACTTTTCAAGATACAGAAAAGTAAAGTGATCTTAAACAAATCTTCTTATGTTAAATTATCATTATCTGTTATAATATTAATAACTTCTCCGAATAATGAAGTGATTATCTTGTTAATAGAATCTATAGAGTCTAGGTCTAATCCAGACAATCCATATAAAAATTTTTCTAAGAAATAAAAAGGTCATCACAAATCCAGAAACGCATAACATAAGTATATTTCTAAATTAAAAGGCCCAGTATGCTTCCATACCTATCTCTTTAGCATTTCGATCACAACTTCACCAAGTTTTAGTCGAGTTTTTTAACGTGCGTTTCAACACCAACCTCGAAAGGTATAACTACCCTTGACTACTCCTTCAGTGAAGTTCAACACTGCCTTCTTTTGTTTGCTACCTGAAGGTGTAGACTAAAGAGGATAGGGGGAAAGTAATGGTTTTTAAAATAAAGAATATAAAATGTATCTGCGAAAGAAGATTTATTTATTTCATAGAGAGAGAGAAAATGTTACAAAAGATATAAATGATTCATGAAGAGCATGCCTCTTTACATACAAAAAGAGCTTATTTATACTAATAATTTACAAGCAGATTTCAAATCCGAAACTTAAAATCTACATCTTATCTACTCTTGAAGTCCATCCTTATCAAGAGGAGATTGCTCTCCTTTTTCATTGGCTGAGGAGATTATCTTATCTTTCTCTTTATCGCCTTTTTTATCCATAGAGAATCTTTTGCCTTATCTTTGCATAGTAGCAGATGTCAATAGTTGTCTAGTCTGAGTCACTATAAGTATTGACTCCAAAATCTTCAGTTTTATCTTTTCCTTTAAAAGATCTGATGCCACTTGTATATGCTGGACAAATGTTTTTTGTGTACTTTCTAAGGTGGCAGAATCTTTGCACTTTTGGGCTTGATTTTATATTTCCTTGCTCAATCATCTATATCTTCTTTTCACAAAATTCTCTACAGCTACTGGAGTCTTTTTTGTTGAACTTATCATTAATGAGGAAAAAATGCTCTTACCTGTATAGGTTCTAAATCCTTTTTTAAATGCGACTTCCAAGCCAAAAACAATGGTCTTCATTCCAATTTCTCTACGGTAGTGAATATCTGTTTCGTTGAATTTGGAAAATTCTTTCCTCAACTTAGTGTCTATCATAATAGGAAATTGTTCAGATTTTCCAACCATGATAAAATGATATGCATTATATCACTCATCTCTGTAAAAATTCGGTCTAGCAAATAATATCTTTAACATAAAAGTCTCTTGGAGTTATCGTTGGGTTGTTCAAATAACAATCTTTGACTACGTCTTGAATCCATTTAGGAAGTGAAGAAATCTCGAGAAACTCTAGATTAGTTAAATAGATAGGGTTAATAGCTTCAAAATCATAACAATCACGAATTACTTGAGGATGAGCTTCTTACAAAAAATTCAATATGGGATATATCCCTAAAAGTTCAATGTAGCAAAAATCATTATTTTGGAGAGAATATAAGTCTTTCATTATCTCGAAATGTGCTTGAACAGTAGGATGATTTCTAGTAGAACTTTTAATGATATTTCTAGATTTTTGAGATTTTTGAGAAGTATCAAATCGTCAAAAGATATTATCAAGAGTAATAGCCTTTGGTTGAATATATTGATTTATAGTAGAAGGTCCAGTAGATTCAGATTCTTCATTTATCTGACCTTTGTTGAGCAATTGATAAATTTTTTTCTCATAATACTTGAAATGATTTATCTTGGCTTGCCATATATGGCAAAAGGAAAGAAGTAATTTAGGGAATTTGGCAATATCAAGCAAATCTTTTATCTATGATTGACAGGAATCTATATCTTCAGGAATTTGATCTAATAGATCAAATATCTCTTCTTTAGGGCTGGCCATCCCTGGTTAGAAAATCTGTAAGAATATTATTGTTAGATTTAATAATTTCAATATCGAAAGTATATTTGGCTAATAAAATTTGTCATCTTATATATCGCCTATATTCAGGTTTAGAAGGAAAATTATTCTGAATAAATGTTTTTACCTGAGTATTATCAGTTCTTAATAAAAATCTTTTTGGTAATAGGAAATAATACCAATAGGAATACACATACCAGTAGGACTAGTCATTATCGAGGAATATATATTATATTATTTTTATAAGATAATTTTATTCCATGTTGAGTTGTTTTATATGGTTGAACTTGCTCAAGAAAACTAGTTCCCAACATTATCTCTAAATTAAATGCTTCATTTTCTATTAATAACCTTATAGGTATTTTAGTATCTCCAATCTTAATAGTAGTTTCTACATCCTATCTATATGGTGTACATCACCATTAAAATTTATATTCTGATGTAAATAATCATCCCAATTTGGTGTTTTTGAATGTTTAGAGAGAGAAGTTTCTCTCTTCCCCACCAATCTCATCTTATATGGTTACATCTCCTTCTTTTTCAATGATTGTTTCCTTCTAGTGTGCTTGCTCTTTAGTGTCTAGATTTCTTCTTCTTCTTCTTCTTGTTTTCCAATTTATGTCTCTTTCTCTTTGGTTTTTGGGATGAACTTGGAAGACATCAAGCAAACTAACATCCTAACATGGATGTGTGTTCATGAGATACCCCTTGAATACTAGACAACAAGCAACTTAAGTCATATTGCTAACTATGTTGGTAAAATGTTGTGCTTGGATGATGTTACGAATCAAATAGAAAAATCAATTTTGTCAAGAACTATGTGACAGTGGAAGCCATGATGGTCCTCCTATTAAGATACATATCTTGAGGTTAAATGATAATTATGACCTTGATGAGATGTTTTAAAAGTCACGTATACATGGAAGCTACATATTCTAAATTTGAAGAAAATCTAGAAGCCCACTGGAAGAATTTTTAAGACAGTTGAATATGGGGAATTAATGGGATGTGGTGGAGAGATAAGAACCCCTCAGTGCAGGTGAAGAAAATCATATTAAAGATGAAGGCCTTGTAGAAACAAGAACAAAAGTTAACATCGTGGAAAATCCACCTATAGTCGAAACTTTTGCAACTCTTTAGAGTGAAAATAATCTTCTTAATACTCCTAAAAAGAACATTAAAAAGAGTATCAGTAAGTAAGGAACATGTAACCCTTCATCCTAGAAAATGTGGAGGAGATTAAATTAATCAGAAGAAAGTCTAATAGAAAGAAGAGAAGCTTTTCTTTTGTTCAAGGGACATAACTATCAACACGTGGAGCATTAGGGGAGCAAACTTTCCTCCCCCTTTAGAAGCTTGTGCTTATGGAATTTATACTAGAAAACAAGTCTCATTTAGTGGCATTTTGGAATCAAGGATAAGAAGTGAAACCTACAATCTTCTTAGCTTTTTTCCAAATTAATGGAGATTAACTATCAATTAAGCGTGCCATTCTAATGGAAGGATCCTTGTACTCTATGATGAAAACAAAGTTGACATTCTTAGCATGCTAATCATAGATAATTGATTCATATAAAGGTGAGTAGCATTACTGACAAAACCACCATCCATATTTTGATGATCTATGCTCATAATTCTTCCTATAAAAAAAACCTTTCTGGTCTAAGCTCAAAGATTTATCTAAGCAAATCAACAATCCTTAATTATTTCTTAGGGATTTCAACTTAATCATCCATTTTAATGAGGTAGATGGTAACAAATCCAACAGGCCTTTATCTGATGACATCAGACTTGCTTAAATGACATACAAGTTATTGTTATGACTTTTGGAGGAAATTTCTATATATGGAATAACAGGCAGAAGAAAAATCAATTATCAAGGAAATATTAGATAGTGGATTAGCCAATCTTGAATGGTTCCACTCCCTCCCTCATTGTCAAACACTTTTTCCCAACCCAAACATCTCACATCATTCTCCTTCTATTATTAATTTCTCATATTTAAGTCATTTAGTCAAGAATCCTTTTAGGTTATATGATTTTTTGGCTGATGTGAATGGATTTAAAGAAGCAATCTTAAGAGGGATCAACTTCAAAGTTTTAGGAACGAAGCAATTTATTTATGGAAAGAAGCTAGCTTGAATAAGGGAGGAATTGAAAATTCTACATAAGCAAAATGATGGAAACACACATCATCTATTTAGCAAAAGTTGCACTTAGTAAAGCTCAATATGATTTGTACATCAATTCATCTTGTCCATTTCTTGAAAGCTTGGAGAAACAAGCTTTACATAATTATTCTCAAGCTTATATTTTTTAATCATGCATTTATGAAACAAAGAATAAGGTAGCATGGTTGAAGGACAGGGATAGAAACTGCTTATTTTATCACAAACTAGCGCATTCTAGAAAAGTTGCTAATAAAATTGTCTCTCTTAAAAAATAACATCATTCTCACCATTCAAGGTCAATTTCTGAAGGAATTTCTGGATTACTTCTATAGCTTCTATGGCTCCCTATCAACAACTCATTCCTTATTATCTCTCATTAAATAGATAATTGGAGATTACACGTCCAAGAAGGCTATTGAGAGTTACTACGTCAAGATCGATTTTTTAAAGCCTTTGATACAATCAAATGGGATTTTATCATCAATTGTCTTCACACTTTTGGATTTCTAGTTTTATTTAGGGGTTTATTTAGGGGATGGATAGAAGAATGCATCACATCAGTGAATTCCAGCTTACTAATCAATGGAAGTCCAACAAAATTCTTTAAGAATTTTAAAGGAATTAGGTAGGGGGACCCCCTCTCCCTTTACCTATTCTTAATAGTCATTGAAGTCCTCTCTAGAATGTTGACAGCCCTCATCATTGACAACCTAAGATTCAAATTTCACCATAAATGCAAAGGGATGAAGCTAAACCATCTAGCCTTTATGGACGATCTTCTATTGTTGTGTAGAGCTTAAACTTATATGTTAACTCTAACGATGATGATTCTTTACAAATTTAGCAAGCTATTAGGTTTGAATATTAGCTTTCATAAAAGTTGTGTGTATGTTTCATCAGATGTACAAAATGGATAGGAGTTAAGTAAGTTAGTAAACTTCTAAATTATCACCCCTTCCTTCAGATATTTGGGAATACCAATAACTACGAACAAGACAAGGTATGTGGACTGCTTACCCCGGGTTGAAATGTATAAATCCAAGATCAATTCCTGACAAAATAGGTGGTTGTCCTTGCTGGAAAATTGCAGATGATTCCACGGTGTTTAGGAATATGCACACGCATTAGAGTGCCCATTTGGTGCTCCCTAAAAAGATTATGAAGGAGATTGGAAGATACATCAAGCAATTCCTATGGGCTAGAAAAATTGAAAGTTCCAAGAAGGCCAAGGTGAATTGGGATCAATTGTGTCTTACTAAAGGGGAAGGGGGCCTAAGGATCACATCACTAATGTTCATGCAAAAAGAGTTACTTTCTAAGAGGATATTGAGGCTATTAAAGGAAAAGGAGACCCTTTGGTCAAAGTGGATAAATGAGTATTATTTGAAAGAGAAAGGCTTCTGGCAATTAGAAAATTCCAGAGAAAAATTACGAAGCTTTAAACAAATTCTGAGTTTGAGAGACCATACTTACCACTTGATGAAGAAGTTAATTAGAAATGGTGAATCAACATAGTTTTGGTTTAACAATTGGAGTGATTTGAGTCTTTTAAATTGAAGGAATGAGCTAAGTCACTTGATTTCTAGAATTCCTATTCAGGAAAGAGTTAGCTCAATATTAAACAATGGCATATGGACTAGCGATTTCCATAGGGTTGCTAGTTTAGATAATCCGCTATCTTGCATTCAACCATTAGGTGAGAAGGAGGAGAAGACAATCTGATTGCATATCAACTCCAGGGAATTTTCCAACAAATCTTGTTATAAGCTATTTAGATAAATTCATCCAAAGGTCCATTGGTTTGAACTAGTTTCGAAGAATCCGTTATCTGCTAAAGAAGCTTTCATAAGCTGGCTTGCAATGAAGGATAAACTCAATACTAAAGCTAGATGGTTTGGTATTTCAACCAGAATGGTCACCAAATGCGGCTTGTGTAGTAGTGAGAATGAAACACGAGATCATTTGTTTTTCAACGTAGAATTTCATATGTTGTATAGGATATAGTCCAAAATATAATTCAGGTACATTGTTATTAGGATAAATGGGAGAATATCATTGATTGGACTACCAACCTGATGACAATAATGAAGTCAAATGGAGTAGATCTCAAGACAACATTTTGTTGTGTTATTTACACAATCTAGATAGAAAGAAACAGCAGGTTACATACGGGCAAGGTGATGGAAAAGCAGAAGGCGGTGGATATAACAATCCAATGGATTAGAGAACTCTTCATAGCCAAAGAAAAACATATTAAGTTCAGTCTATACGTGAGGAATCACTAGAAATTACGATGCCCTAATAAAAATTAGTTTAATAGGAATTGTCGATTCTTGGATCATTGTTTGGGTCCTTTTGTTTTGGGGATGTAACAATGAATTTATGCCATTGTGATGTATTCTTTTGTCAAGCTTAGCTTGAGATAATACAAATACCTTTTTTTTAAAAAAAGTTTAATGTCATAAAGTAGGGATATTTAGCTTCATTTTATAACTAATAACTTTGAAAATTTGAACAACCAAATAATGTTATTATTAACATCAAGTTTAAAGTATTAATACATGCATAAATGATTAGATAAAATTAAACATACTAATCCCTTTCTTCTTTATACATGAATATGACTATTAATATGATAATATCTAATGTAGCATACTAATATGAACCTTATCATTGTATGAAATTATGTACCCTAAATCTAAAGACCAATATGGCCATTAACATGCCCATGATGTAAGTCAAGTAATAGTACCTATATGCTTTTTAGACAAACATGGCTCGGATATGTGTGTGTTAATTGGCATATCTAATTAATCCAAAGGTACATAAAACCATATATTTTGATGTATTAAAACTTGAAATTATTTAGAGATCATGAAATTGGATGGAATAGACTTTATATAATTAACCTAGATTTAAGGATTCATTCAATTAATGAAGAATATGATTGACTTATAAAAGATAATTATTAACATATCTTATACAACCTTTTTTTTTTCCTTTTATAACACTAAGAATAAGTTATTCAATATAATTTTGTTATTATAAATTATCTTTCATTCAAACCTTTGGTTCTTCTTTTCACATCTTACCAATCACAATATTAAATCCACTACTCGACATTTCATATTTAAACGTGCCAGCCATTTTAAAGATTACTCTATATATCAAGAAGTTAATATAGGTCATTGAAATTCAGTCTTTATATTAACATTATTGAATAGTTTCTATTAGACACTGATACATCATTACTTTCATACATTGTCTATTCTAAACATTGATAAAAACCTACATATATACATTACCAAATCATACAACATGTTTTATCTACTAATTAATAGGAATAAATTGGCAGTCCATATTTCCAACCTTTTCATTATTGTCATTGAAACAAGGATCCAAATTTTCCTTC
>JAOQMM010000009.1:7550296-7571005 GCA_027563515.1 Erythroxylum platyclados | reverse complement strand
TCAGCCTTTATCTTTAATTTAAGCTCAATTCCAATCATCATCCCACCAAATTAAAGCTTGTGATTAATTAATCTTTCGTGATCTTTTGAGATTATATTGGAACATATAACCAATGTCATTTATTTTCTGTGTTCTATTTTGTGTTGGGAAAAGGAAATTAGAAGATCTCCATGCTCACATTATAGTTCCTATTGGTTTCCTTACTCCCCACTAAAAGGTTATCCTCGAGGTGAGAAAGAAGTAACTTTCAAGCCTCTTAGCACCTCATAAGCTGATGCTATCTACATCTCCTCCAACCTTGAGTAAAATAAATATGATGTTGTTGAAGATGAAGTGAAAAATGGATATGATGTAGAAGATAAAGTAAATGTTGCTGATGAAGATTAGTTATTAGGGAAGTTTTATTTAGAGATCTAAGCTACAATACATAACCCACATAAGAGTCATATATGGAGGGTTCCTTCAATATAAGCCTAAAAATTAAATTAGAAAGAAGAAGGGATAAGCTTTAGATTCCCCCTAATTCACCTACTACAATTGAAGGTATCGTAAATTCATGAACTAGACCTCAAAATTTTATTCTCCTTATGCAAACAATTAAATTTTTTGGATAAAATATTATGTTTAGAAGTTCATACTTTGTCTTTAGTTTACGCTATTACTGAGGGGCTTTTTGCCTTTTGTTTAAGCTATTAATTGGGACCATACTAGTTTATCTGGCTTTTGCTTTAACTTGTATATAAATGCCTTTTTCTTATATGCCAATGATGCATTATTTTAACTTTGTTACTAACACTTTCCTTGTTCTTTTAGCTTAACCAGTTCTTAAATTAAACAATCTCCTATGTTCTTAAATTAATTAAACATGTTTTCTTTCTAAGGTGAATGTAACTGAAAATAACAATGAATCAAATGTTTCATTTTTGTCCAAAAGTAATATAACAACACTATATATTAAATGACTATATAAATGTAAACTTTAGTCATAAATTATCAAAATGTAATTGAACAACTGTTGTAATTGAGATGTCATTTTATCAATGACCACATTATAAAGTATATGTATATATAAGCTAAATCCAACATTACAAAAGGACTAAATTGATTGTTTATTGTATTGATTTACATGTTTTAGTGCACATTTTTATTATTGGTGGTTGGCACAGGTCATGCTAAGAGTTGAAATTATTAGACATCACCCATTTATATAGATTCTTGCGAATCTCCATTAAATCCTTCCATTACAACTTATGCCAGATGCGTGACCAATAATATAGTGTAAGTTACAAAGTGTACACAATATATAACCATGAACCTTTGCTGATCTTAGGTGCCTGTCTAAAATTCCAAGGCATAATACATGTAAATCCACAACCGTCACTAAATGTTATCATCATAACTATACTTAAAATGATGTTCAATATAAACAATTCCACTTTATACCAATGTATATAATAAGGAAAATTACTACAAAATTTATATTAACATAAATAGCATATTAATATTACTTTTTACATTGCTTTAAGAATTATGTTGCATACAAGATACAAAATATGAACCAAGAAACTTTATCATCACATTAAAGACCAAAATACTCCAACATTTTCCATAAGATATGTGCCCACATCCCTAGATAAACGTTCTATGATGTTAAACATAACATAATTCACATTATATTATTACATACAATATAGATGACATATTGCTACATATCATTACTTCATATAAGTTCTTCTTAGTATAATCCTTCTCATGATTATAATCATATATCATAATGTCCTTTAATTTCGTAGAGATGCAGTAACACCACTAATAATAATTCTAAAGTATAGGGACAAAAAACTATGATACAACTTTATTAAATGATATTCCATTTTAAATAACCTATTTTCTCTAGCAAGAATTCCAAACAAACAAATAGAATAAACTTAAGAAGCTAGTTGTGCATGCATCAATGCCAACATCAAAGTCTTTCCTAATATTTCTTGTATACTTGAAAACAATATATGAGAAATAAAAGGAGAATAAGGATTTGTCCATATGCTGACCCAACAATTTGATCACATCTAACTAGTCATAGTTTAATATGAAAATTAAGTCTTCTATAATATTTTTAATTAGTAACTTCAAAACCAAACATACCAAATCTACTCACTACAAATGTGGATTCCAATATTTACCTGTCTAGTGGGATCCTAACAACCACACTTCCAATAATAAAATTGATGAGAAGTCACTAATAAATTGCCACGTATAAATAGCAAAAGATATATATAAAAATTCAAGCTATGAACTACTATATTGAATATTATCAACCATGTTACTCATATGGCTCCTAGGCCTAAAACGTATAAGGAAGTTGTTCAATGTCAGTTCAATCTAGAATTATTGATGACCTTATTGTTGGTAAATGTATAGTAAAATGTCAACCAATATAACTAAGAAGGTTGAATAATATTGAAAGCATATTCATTAGTGGTTATTAAACCATATTATCACAATAACATTACCTGGTTTTTGAAACATCTTTTCTTCTCAAGAATTTAATGTACATGGATTTAGAAGCATGAATTCTCTTATGAGATGTAGACTACTTCCCACTTTCCATTAACTTCATGTGTGTAACATTGCTCATGTGTGCTTTGTAATCCTTTATTGCCTACATTGTAACATAATTTTCATTGTTTTTTTATCTATCGTCGAAGTCTCTACTTGCATTGTGACATCTTCAAATTTTAGGTCTATCATTGGTGCATATTAGTGCCTTTAGATCAGTTCCTTAATTTTTACCTTCACCATTGACGCATCATATCTCATGACATCTTTAAATTTTTTTGGTCTATTATTAGCATATCTTCACACCTTTGAACCAGTTCCTTAGTATTCATCTTCATCATCAATGCCACCTTATGTCTGAAAACTTTTTTACTTTCACGTCATTAAACTTAAACATCAATAACAATTCATGTACAACCAAATATGGAACAATCATTTACTAACTTAACATTCTTTACAAACTCGTTACGTTTACATCTACTACCTCTCACAAAGTATTCCTTAATTTCTTAGTAGCTTCCCAACAATAATGACATTTCATCGAGTGATCGTCATTGTAATCATCCCTTTATGTCTAATAAAAATTACCATATATTATTGAATTATAATTATTTACATTCAGTTAATAAAAATGTTGGTATAGATTTTATAATGTTGAATACTTTTAACTTTTTGTATACTTCCTTCAATAACCTATAAGCTTTTAATGCCTTATCAATACTCTCATCATCCTAAAATGAATCATAGTCATCTTTCTACTTAAATGATTGGTCCATCTATTGCCTTTTAAGATAATAAATATACAAATAATTTATAATTCGAGTCAACTTTAATTAATTGTACAATATGTACACCTCTATCTTTCAACTAATAATAATAAAGTTTTGATAAGTGTAGATTGCATCATGTTTTTATAGGTAGTTTAGTGTGTGTTTAGTGTTAATTTGATCATTTAGTGTGTGTTTAGGATAGAATTGCATTAGTTTGTAAATATTTGTGTTTTATTTGTTTTATGGGTGAGAACATATAATTTGAGCTTAAATTCCATATATACGAGGTACCTTGACATATTTATTGAGTGTTTTAGGGATTTGGAGACTTTTCGGAGAAGACCCGGGAAAGCACCCAGGGCCACGATCATGACAGAAGCAAGATGCAGGTGCCACGATCGTGGGAAAAGGGCCACGATCATGATAGAGAGTGAGTTTTCAAGCCAAAATCGTGCAACTAAAGGCCACGATCATGGCCTGCGTCTAATAGACCCTAGGATGCTTTCTGAGTCGAGGTTTCGAGGGTTTCTTCAGACATTTCAGATCCAGGGAAGATTCTAAGGTTACCTTAAATGGAAATGCTATATAATGATCATGGTATAACCCTAGGAGGGACTTTTGCAGCTGCCACATTTGGAAAACCCTAAAAGAGAGAGAAAGAAGAGAGAGAGAGAGAAGAAGAAGAGGAGACCTAACACTAAGTTTCCCAAATCAAGCGAGTCTTGATGCCGCAGTCTTCTAGAGGCATTTCAATCTAAGTTCCCTCCTCCTATTTCCCTTGTATTTCATTGATGTATAGGGTAGAGATGGGTTTAAATGTTATGGATTTCGGATTTGTAATGGCATTCTAAACTCTCCTTCAGGATTTTGCTTAGATTTAATGTTGATATAGTTTATCTTGTGTTATTTGTTATAGGTTTTGTGATTGGTTTATGTTTTTGCATAGTTCGGTAACAAACTGAGAGGGTGAGCTAGCTAAAAAACGATTAGATTGGGTTAATGAGAGTTAGGTGATCCGATAGGTCACATAGTCAATCATATCAGATTTAGTGTGGAGGGAGATCCCGTGTGAGATCCGGTACTCTATTAGAGAGTTTCGGAACTAATTTTAATTTTGGGTAATTTGTTAATTGAGAGATTGCAAATTCCATAATTAGATTAAGGTTAATTAATTAGGGAGCAGAATTATAACTTGAGAGAGTAATTCCCCCTATGATTGTCTAGGATTGAATCCCGATAACACTTAATCAACTAGGTTAGCATTAATGAAAAGTGAAATCCCCTCTCTCGTAATTTGATTAAATCTCTTAGGTGATTTCATCGTGACAATTGTGATTACTCAATTTTACACTTGTTTGTTTTAATTTCCCGAATTCCAATCGCGAATCAATTCTTGCATTTACTTCTTGCTGCAATTTTATTTTTGGTTATTTCATTTTTATTTTCTTAGCCTTAGACTACTTAGGATTAGACTAGTCACCTCCCTGTGGATCGACCCTTCCTGTACTACCTCGCGACCCGTGCGCTTGTGGTATTGGAGGGCTTACAAATATTAAAACTAGCATCGATCACGATCAAGTTTTTGGCATCGTTGCCAGGGAGGCGTAGAATTAGTTTAATTCATTTTATCTAAGGATTATGAAATTATAAAAAAAAGAAGGAAGTTTGGGCATATAATAGAAGAGACATCAATTTGGACATCACAAGGCAGTTATGAGGAGTCCAAAAAGTTAAATGATGGAGGATATATATTATAGGGAGCGAAGAACTCTTGTGGACATTGATGAGGCACATTTTAGTGGGGGAAGTCATCATCCTCACTTGAACATGTACAATCCAGGGTGGTAAAACCACTTAGAACTCTATTAGTCTAATAATGAAAGGTCTCAAGACTTATTCGAATTTCAACAAGATGAGTCCAATTCATGAGATTCCAAATTGGAAAAAATCATAGATAAGCTCACGGACATAGAAGAGACCCAGAAGAGACTAAAAGAGCAAATTGATTAAGTAACGAAAAATCATGCTTATTTTATTCACAACCTGGAGATTCAAGTGAGACAGCTTTCCTGTGAATTCTGTAAGAGAAGTGTGAAAGACACTCTTAGCAATATGGAAATACATCAAAGAGAGCAATGTAAGACTAACATACTTAGTAGTGGGAAAGAGTTAAGAGAACCAACAGATAGACCAGCTGAAACCCACTTTGTAGAAGACTAAGAAAAGCAGAAAAAGAATGAGGACCCTCCCTATGTTGCTTCTCCACCTTACCCATTAAGCACACCCTTTCTAAAAATTGATGTGTTCGAATCTTTAAAAGAACAAGATGAAGATGAACAGATGATTGTTGAGATAGAGGTTCACAAAGATATATAAGTCTCTATTCATAAGGTGAAAGGTGAAGAGGAGATGAGGGTAAATGAGGGAGAAAGAGAACTTATCACCCTCTTACAAGATGAACTGTTGGACTCAATAGAAGATTCAGGGAGTTTTTTTATTGCCCATTTTATTAACAATTTGTTAATAAAAATGACAATAATGAACTTAATTGGTTTTCATATTTTTATCAATATTGTCCTTTTGATTATCTTGCAATTTGTAGCTTATTTACGGGCTACAAAATTGTTGTTGAATGAAAAGGATGGAAGCAAGCCGCTCATAATTGATCGCGTTTGAGTTTCCAAGATTGTAAGGTCAAGCTAATGACCATAAATTAGCACGTTTAGTAGTTAGATTTAAATTGTTGGGTAGTTAAATGTGTTTTAAATTATAAAAATAAGTTTTTAGTGATTTGGATGGGTTGGCTTGCTAATTCTCTATTTAACAATGTTGCTCAAATCTATTAAAGATCATAGATTAATGCTTGATTATATACCCATCCTTGTACTTCATATTGTCTTTTTAAAATTTCACGCGATAACACAATTAACCATATTATTTTGTAATTAACTATGAATCTTAACCTTTAATGGATATACTATAGTGCAGTTGCATGTACTAATTTGTGTCCTTTATTGTTCCAATTGTGTATTATTTGACCTCGATAACGGAAAACCCATTTTTACACATTTTACTTTGTCTTAATGTGATCTGCAATTTTTTTTACAAAATTATTTTATGAAATGTAATAACGTCTGATATAGTTCTTATTAAGACATGGTATTGTAATATTAAATTGATAATATTCTCATTTTAAGGTGAACCTATAACTTATTCATTTTTAATGATGGTTGATTGACCTATTTGTGAGTTCGTCAATTATGTAATAATCGCAAGTGCATGACATAACCATAGCTAATACAAGCAAGTATGGGTCGATCCCACGAAGACTATGACTACTAATACGTACCCTTCCCCTATTATCTAGCCTAAGGATTAATTTTAGATTTTAATGAAAAGAAATTAAAAAACAAATAAAATAAAATATGAAACAATAGTGAACACAAAGATAGTAGAATTCACTTAGAAAGCTATCGTTACTAGAAACTAGTATTTAGGTTCGAATCCCCCTAAACCCTTAACAAATTGATCTTTTACTATGCAAATTGTTGATGTATTGGACCGTGGAGACTCCTATGGTATGCTACTAGCTGACCTTGAGTCTACTAGTAACTAATTCTAAGGTCTCTACCTGAATTACTCAGGTTAAATCTTATAGGATTGTGTTATCAATTTATGAGTTTTTTTAGGTTTGACCCTAATCTGGAAGATTCGTGTCGCCCTATCTCTAAGATTGCAATCAACTCCTTCTAATTACGGTAGATCTATTCATACTAGGATTTCTCAATCTTTACGTATGAAATCAGATTATCAATAAAATACGTAATCAGATCACAATAATCAATCAAACCAACTGCACTAATAAAGGAATCAAATCATATCAAAGTATTAACAAAAGGTTCATCTAACCTAAATACTAACTGGACGTTTAGTTACATATGATCAAATACGAAATCAAACATACAATGAAAGAAAAATGAAACGAAAACAATAGGTTCATAATTCTAAGTCTCCCTAATTGTCTTTTATCAAATGTTCTTGCGATGTAGAGGCTTAATCTTGAAATTCAATAGATCTTGCGATGATTTCTTTATGTTTCTCACTTCCCTGGACCAAAATCATCCCTTTTGGATGTTCTCCATGTTTGGAAATTACCTTACAAAGTCTCTTCCTGCTAATTTGTCTCTGAAATGTCACTTTTATGTAAAAATCTAAGTTTTTGGGTTAAGCATAATCGTGTGCACTATCGTGCACAGGAATGTGCATAATTGGAAATCATCAAATATCGCGAAAGTGCACGGGCGTGCAAAACTACACAATCGTGCACTCCTTCCAGATTGTTGATTTCCTGTTTTACGCCGTGCTTTCATCTAAATTCCTCTCCTTTAAGTCCATGAAGGCAATTATCACCTATAAACATATTTGAAGCATATTAAGCACCAAATATACAATAAAAGTATAAAATATCAAGCAAAATACATCAAATATGAGTGTAAAAATATAGTTAAATATCCATCTATCAATGGTATTTTTGGCATATAAACGTGATATTTTTGAATGATGGTCTGATATAGTTTGTATTAGGGAATGGTATCTTAATATCAAAGTTATGGTATTTTGATTTTAAGGTGAACACATAACTTATTTGTTATATATGATGGTATTTTTCATATATAAGAGTAATATTTTAAGTATGAATGTCTAGTATAACTTATATTAATACATGATATCTTAATATTTAAATGATAGTATCCTCATTTTAAGGTAAAAAAATGACTGATTTATAATGGGTGGTGTATCTTTTGTACACAAGTATCGTATTGGTTGTATGAAAGTCTGGTATAATTTAAACTAAGCCATGATATTCTTCATACTTGGTAATAGTATTACCATTTTAATATGAGCATGTCACTTATCTGTTATAGGAGGTGGGTGTTGACATTTTTTTTCATATAAATGTGTTATTTTATATATGAAGTTTTGATATAGTTTTTATTGATGCATGGTATCTCAATATTAAAAATTACAATATTCTCATTTTAAGGTAAATGTTTGACTTATTTGTTAATGATGGTGATATTTTTTATATATAGATGTGATATTAGATGTATTGAGTAATGGTATAGTGTTTATTGGGTTATGATATTCTTCATACTCTATGATGATATTCTCAATTTAAAGTGAACATATGATCTATCTATAAAAGATGGGCGAAAATTTTTATGCATAATATTGGTATTGGATATATGAATATTGAGTATAGTTTTTATCGAGTCATGTTATCCTAATAATAAAGTGAAGGTATTCTCATTTTAAGGTAAACATGTGACTTATCTATAATGAGTGGTGTTGTTTTTTTGTATATAATCATAATATTTGCATGTATGAAGGTTTCGTACAATTTTAACTATGCCATTGTATTTTTGGTGATAATATTTTATGTATAAATTTCTAGTATAGTTTTAATTAAGGTATGGTATTCTTTGTACTTGATGATGACATTCTCATTTTAAGGTTAACCTATGACTTATCTGTTATAGGTGGTGGCATTTTTTGCATATAACCTTGATATTGGATGTATGAAGGTCTGACATAGTTTTAACTAAACATAATATTCTTCATACTCGGTGATGGTATTAGCATTTTAAAGTGAACATATGATTTATCTATTATGGAGGGTGGTTTTTTTTATACATAAATGTAGTATTGTATGTGTGAAGATCTAGTATACTTTTTATTGAGGTATGGTATCTTAACGATGAAGTGATAATATTCTCATTTTAAGGTGAACATGGACTTATTTGTTATAGATGGTAGTATTTTTTTACATAGAAGTGTGTTATTTTATATATAAATGTTTAATATAGTTTGTAAAGAAGTATGGTATCTTAATATTTAAGTGATGATATTCTCATTTTGAGATAAGCGTATGACTAATCTATTATAAGTGGTGGTATTTTTTGTTTGTAAACCTGGTATTCGATAAATGAAAGTATGGTATAGTTCTAACAAAGCCATGATATACTTCATACTAGATGATAATATTACTATGCTAAGGTAAACGTGTCACTTATATATTATAGGTGGTAGGTAGTGGTATTTTTTGCACATGAACATGTTATTTTATTTATAAATATTTGATACAGTTTATATTGATGTATGGTATCTTAATATTAAAGTGATTTTATCTCCTGTTAAGGAGAATATATGGCTTATCTATTATGCTAATGGTATATTTTGTACATAGAGGTGGTATTAGATGTATAGAACACTGATATATTGTTTATTGAGGCATAGTATTCTTTGTACTCAATGATAGTGTTCTCATTTTAAGGTGAATGTGACTTATCTGTAATGAGTAGTGATATTTTTTGTATATAATAATGGTATTGGATATATGAATGTCTGGTGTACTTTTTACTCAGTTATGGTATCTTAATATTAAAGTAATGGTATTCTCACTTTGAGGTGAATATGAAACTTATCTATAATAGGTGGTGCTATTTTTGTATATAATCATTGTATTGCATGTACAAAGATCTAATATAGTTTTAACTATGCTATGCTATTCTCAGTGATGATCTTAGATGTATAAAGTTCTAGTATAGTTTTAACTAAGGCATGGTATTCTTCATACTTGATAATGGTATTCTTATTTTAAGGTGAACATGTGATTGATCTATTATGGGTAATGATTTTTTTTACAATCATGGTATTAGATATATGAAGGTTTGGTAAAGTTTTGACTAAGTAAAGTTATTCTTTAAAGTTTTGACTAAGTAATGTTATTCTTTGTACTTGGTGATGGTATTAGTATGTTAAGGTCAATGTGTGACTTTCTTGTTGTGGATAGTGGTATCTTTAATATATAAGCATGGTATTTTATGTATGAAGGTTTAGTAAAATTTGTATTGACGCATAGTTTCTTAATGTTTAAGTGATTATATTCTCATTTTAAGGTAAACATGTGACTTATATGTTATAGATGGTATAATTTTTTTGTATATAAATATGCTAATGAATATATGAAAGTTTGACATAGTTTTAACTAAGTTATGATATTCTTCAAACTTAGTAATGGTATTACCATTTTAAGGTAAGCATATCATTTATATGTCATAGGTGGTGGGAGGTGGTAGTTTATATATAAGAATGGTATGTTTATGCATGAATGTTTAGTATAGTTTATATTGACATGTGGTATCTTAATATTTAAGTAATGATAATTCTCATTTTAAGTATAACGTCTGACTTATCTATTATGTATAGTGATATTTTTTCTACATATGCATAGTATTGGATATATGAAAGCCTAGTATAGCTTTAACTAAGCCATGCTATTATTTGTACTCGGTAACGTTATTACCATTTTATGGTGAATGTGTCACTTATCGATTATGGGTGGTGATATTTTTTGCACATAATAATGGTAGTGGATGTATGAATGCCTAGCATATTTTTTATTGTGACATAGTATTTTAATATTTAAATGATGGTATTCTCATTTTAAACTGGACATGTAAACGATGGCATTTTTTGTACATAGGAGTTATATGGGATATGTGAAAGTCTGGTATAATTTAACTAAGTCATAGTATTCATCGTACTTAGTGTTTGTATTACTATTTTAAGGTGAACATGTGACTTATTTGTTATGTTGGATTATGGTATTTTTTATACATAGACATGGTATTAGATGTGTGGATTCCTGATATAGTGTTCATTAGGGCATGGTATTCTTTGTACTCGTTAATAGTATTATCATAACCTTTTATAACTTATTAATGAAGGTTTATCAATTGGTAAGAACATAAAATTCTTGTTTCTTTAAAACTATGGCCAAAATCGAGATGATGTTAGTATATATAAATTTTTAAAAATAAAATTTCTTTTTCAAAATCACAATAATAAACTTTAAATAAAAAAGAAAAAAAAACACTCCCGTAATTATCATATACTAGAATAAGCTCAAAATCCACACCAAATATTACTATGCTAAAGTCTTAGGATCTCTAGGGGCTAGGAATCCTGCTTACCTACTTCATGGCTTATCCATTCCTAAGGTAATCTCCCTTGAGCAGTTTTAATTTCTTACCATGAGTTTCACTGATGATGATATAAGGGCGATGGTATTGTTTCTCAGTCTTAATAAAGCCTTAAGAGCTAACAGGTTCAATGACTTCTTTTATCAACAAACTTGGTGCTCCATTAAATTCCATGTATGCAAAGCTATTCATGAGTTATTTGATAATGCCAAGATGCTGAAGGTATGGAATTGCACTTATTTATTTCTAGTTCCAAAAACTTATAATCCAAACTCTTTGAGGGGCTTTATACTAATTTCTTATTGCAATACATTTTTATAAAATCATCTCCAAGTTGTTGGCTAACAAGATCAAGTATTTGCTTCCTTCATTCATTAGCCAATCTCAAGTTTCTTTTATACAAGGTAAACATATTGGAGACACTGTATTGCTTTCACAGGAATTATTGAAGAACTACCATATCAAGGGTTATAGAGCTAATTGTGCCATCAAAATAGATTTTCATAAGGCGTTTGACTTAATTAGTTAGGGTTTTATGCTTTTTTCTTTACAAGTATGTGAGTTCCTTGATAAGTAAGCTACTTGGATCTCCCAGTGCATAACCACTACTTCATTCAGTGTTTTGATAAATGGGGAAACTAGTCAACTTATCAAGGGTTCTAGAGGACTAACATAAGGTGACCCTTTTTTCCTGTATCTTTTCACCATATGCATGAAGATATTTAATTTCATTATTAAATAAAATGTTCTTGTTGATTAAGGCTTTAAGTATCATAAGAAGTGTAACAGGCTTGACATCACGCATCTAGCCTTTGCTAATGATCTTTTATTATATTGAAAGGTCGATGAATTCTTAATGACTTACGTAATAAGATCTTTGGAGGAATTCAGTGTTTGTTATGGGCTTTATATTAATAGGGATAAAAGCTAAATTATCACTTTAGTGGATGATTTAAACTCGGCCTAGTTTTCATCATCGATCTTAGGTCTATCACTAGACGTTTAAGTGCTTATCCTTTGCTGGTAGGTTACAATTAATTTCTTCAATGCTTAGTAACTTGTCCATCTACTGGTCCTCTCACATTGCATTTCCTATAAAGCTTTATAAGGAAACTGACAAACTTCTCAGGAATTTTTTTTGGACTAGCAATGAATCCTCTAAGCCTCTCGCTAAAGTAAGCCCGAATTACCTTTGTATATCTAATAGAGAAGGAGATTTGGTATTTAAAACTCCAAAGTTGGTCAATAAGGTTATGTTGATTAAGAGGCTCCAGAAAGTAATAAACAACAAGGAATCCCTTTGCTTTAAATGGCTTCATGGGCACTATATAAGAGTATCCAGCTTGTGGATAATTAGACCAAGAACAAATGCATCATGGTACTGGATTTAAATGGTAAAGTTAAGGGACCTCATCCACCCACTTATCAAATACAAGGTAAGGAATGGAAGAGATATATGACTATGATATGGCAATTAGAGTACAATTGACCCTCTTTATCTTCTCCCTAACTTTGCGCATATATGACTATGATATGGTAATTAGAGTATAATTGACCCTCTTTATCTTCTCCCTAGCTTTGCGCCTTAAAGTGTTCTTTCTTGCAAATGCAAAGGTTAGTAGTTTAACTGAAAATTGAAGATGGCATTGTGGCGATAGAGGTGAGCAATTCTTTTAAGATTGTTTTCCCCAAATTTCCCCAGATCTATAAATAGAGGATAAGGTAATTTGGCTTAAGCATCCTTCTGGCTTATTTAAAAACAAATCTTGTATGGATATGATTAGGAACCACGCAATGACTGTAAACTAGTATTCTCTTATGTGGAACAAGTTTCTTATTCCTAGATTCTCATTTCCTTTGTGACTTGCAATTAAATAAAGGCATACTATTTTTGGCAAAACAAGTGGCATCAATAATCTAAAATGTATGTTTTGTTTGTCAGATTAAGAAACCAATGCATATCATCTATTTAATTACCCTAATTCATATAACGTTTAGAGGAATGCTATTGACTTTTATAACCTAGATCTACAGATCAAAGGCTTGTTGGGAATAATCTAGTGGCTATGTTTCCTTTTTAAGGGGTCATAAAGATGAGAGGTTATTGTATAGCTTGGTTCTTAGTAGCATAATTTATGGTGTTTGGTGGGAAAGGAACCAAAAGGTCTTCAAGGCCAAGTTCAACTCTCTAGATCATGCAAATGAATGCAACATTAGACATATTACAGAGTTGCTTATAGCTAGAGGAAAAGGCTTATCACTTCCTCCACTTTAAAAATTAAACTGATCCCTCCAGTGACTCCTAGTGAGTTACCATATTCCTAACATGTTATACATGTTAGGACTACTCTCTGACTCTAACGACCTTCTCTGATTCTGATTGGGGTGGTGCTCATGATAATGGTCGCTCAACTACAACTTATGTCTTATATTTGGGCTCCAACATTATTTCATGGCGTTCAGCCCACAAAAATTTTGTCTCTCGATCATCTACAAAGGCAGAGTATAAATCTCTTGCGAATGTTGCTACAGAAGTTATTTGAGTTCAAAATCTCTTGCAGGAATTGGGTGTCTCTCTTAAACAACCACCAACTTTGCTTTGTGACAACACTGGTGCTACATACTTATGTGCTAATCCTGTTTATCACTCTAGGATGAAACACTTGACCCTTGACTATCATTTGGTTCATAAGCAAGTCTCTGCTGGCTCTTTACGTGTCTTACATATCAGTTTCAAAGATCAATTAACTGACATGCTCACAAAACCTCTATGTTGGAGTCAATTTCTTCAATTTCATTCCAAGATTGGAGTCTCCAATAGATCCTCCATCTTGCGGGGGCGTGTAAAGATTCAGTCCATGAAGTAACAACTTGTATAATTGTAAATGTTAAGATTTTCCAGCTCATTCATTTAGCTTAGCTATTGTAACTGTACTTTATTTTATCTCCTATATTTCTGGCAGCTCTCTGTTTATATTGAAATCCTTTCTTAAATAAAAATATCAAAAGTTCAATCTTCTATAATACATGTTGTGCCTTAATGAGCTCTAATATAAACTTTGTTTGACTACTTTTCAAAAAAATTTGAAAAATAAGAAAATATTATAATATTATATCTTTATAAAGGATAAATTATTTATTTACTCTTTTTATTACTTAATATAATTAAATTTGTTTTAACTGACAAGTGGCTAACTATAGTTAACCATAAATCCACTATGTAATGGTATCCAAACTTTAATTGCAATGAGATTGGAGGTAAGAATAATGGCATCAACAATTTTTTACTAAAACAACACTAGAAACAACTTTACCAAATATTATCGGACTTGATCATGAGAATCCATGTCTAAATTAAAGTGGCAAAGCCTATTCTACTTCATCATCTTAGTATGACCTTGGTAAAAAGGGTCAATATCTTTAACATTTCTTGAAAGAAAATCTGGATACAAGAACTAGTTACAATCCTCTTGGGATTTAGAATGTCGATTTTCAATTCTTGCTCTCCAAAAACTTAGATTGACATATAAATACCAATGACAAATAATACGCCCAAATTTGCTCTTTTCTAAACAACTTTGCCTAAAGAATATAGTCATCTGAGCACAAAGCCTAAATAATATTATCCTAATTAATAAAGTTAAATCAAGTGAATGATAGTCCATTATTTTGTTCGTATTAATTGTGTTCTTTTTACATTAAGAAAATGAGTCAGAAAAGCTTAGTGGAGACTAAATGCTAAAAGCAAAAAAGGGAAAGAATCCAATGGAAAACTATGATGTATATTATATATGCTTGTGTATTAATCTTGATATAAAATTCTGATTACGGAAGCGAAGTGCATGCTCATTAATATTGTTTTTTATTTCATGGTGTTGGGTTTAATTCATGAGTATGAATTGCATCACTTCCACCATTTTTCAAAACTTGAAATAATCACCTTACCAATAAGTGGGAAACAATCATCACTCCTATCCTGTATAGTCCTTTTCCCTTCACTGGAACGCAAACTCAAAGAAGTTCATGCCCAGTATGATACAGTGTCCCCATCATTCTAATCTACGATAAAACAATACAATAATTCTGTAGAGCTTTATATGAATTAATCCAAATTAGCATGCCATGCTGAGAATAAGAACAGAATCTTAATCATGGACCGTCAATTAATATGTCTCCAGCGTTCTAATTCTATACATGATTAAGCATAATCACCTGGGATTGATACTGATATTCATTCTGCTCAAACAGCATTAAGAATTCATAGGACCCTAGAGCTTTCCAAACAATGTTGAATTAGATATAGGTGCCTATCCTGGAAGTACTCGGAAAAAAGGGAGAAAAGAATAATTGAAAGGGCATATTAGCCAGTGTAAGGCTTTGGCTACTAATGCTAAGACATTCAAAAGCCAAAACATTAAAGAGCGTACAATTCAATTATTTTATTATTAAGGTTCATCACTATGGTTCTCCCTCCTTAAGAATAGAATTAGATAAAATTTCTTCATTTAAGGACCGAACTATCTGAAAATGCTCTTGAATGTCAAAAAGAAAATGTAATGATGACACCACATGCTGGCCAAAATACATATGGTGATGGCACTTCTATAAAAGCCATTCAAACCCAACATAGCCCACTAACAAAGGTCTAAGTGAGTAAGAACAACAATGTCTTCCAAATTGACTGTTTTGTTAGTTGTCTTCGCCGCCCTAATCCTCCTGGCATTAGCCTCGGACCCCGACCCAGTTCAAGACTTTTGCATAGCAGACCCAAATGCTGGTCTTGTAAGAACTGCAAGGTTCACTACTCTCCCATGCAAAAATTCCTCCAAAGTAACCACTGACGACTTCGTCTTCTCCGGCATGAAAGTTCCTGGAAACTTCTCTGACACTGGCCTGGCCGCCATTCCTGTCAACCCAATAAACTTCCCTGGCCTCAACACACTAGGCATGTCCTTTGTACGAGCTGACCTCAAAGTTGGTGCTATCAATCCACCACATTTCCACCCAAGAGCCACAGAGATCACCCACGTTGTGCAAGGAAGTGTTTATTCAGGTTTTGTTGATTCTAATAACCGAGTTTTTGCAAGGGTACTGGAGCAAGGAGAGGTCATGGTGTTCCCTAGAGGCCTAGTGCATTTCCAAATGAACGTTGATGATAAACCTGCTACAGTTTTTGGAAGTTTCAACAGTCAAAATCCTGGCAGCCAAAAAATCCCTTCTGCTATTTTTGGGTCTGGCATTGATAATGAGCTTCTTGAGAAGGCATTTGGATTGAGTCCGAAGCAAATTGGAATGATGAGAAGAAGGTTTGATCCCAAAAAGGTGTGAGTTGGGTAAGGTATATTATGAATCAAAATATCTTCTGTCTACTTGCGTTTTATGTTCTGTACCTGTTCTTATGTATGAGAGTAGATGAAGGCCGTTATCTGTGTCAAAAGTTATGATGTTGCCTTGCTAAGGTTTTATGGAAACAGCAGATATAAGCATTGTGTTCTGGTGGTAGAATTATGTTTCTTTATGTCTCGAGAGTGTAGGTCAAAAGGAAGTCATCTTTTTGTGTTTGCTTTTTAATGGAGAGTCGAATCCGACCAAATGTTATGAGAAAGTGGACTTATTGTTGGGAAAAAAGAAGAAGACAAGCTACTAGAAAACAAGCAATGATATACATTGATAAAAAAATAACGTTACAAACTTTGAGCTGCTACTCTACCTCTCAGTCTCTCTTACTCTCTTATTTTTTCTATTTCTCTTTGTGCATTTTCTCTGCTTTTTTCACTTATTTCTTCACTACTAAAATACTACCCATACAATCCTTTTTATAGCCATCAAAGTCGTTTTATTCACCAACTTTAACACCCCAAAGATAACTAAAACAGTGCCATAATAAATGAAGTTATAGCTAGCACACAACTAATAATATAAAATGATTTTGTCTTCTTTTCTCTAAAAGAATCAAGCACATCATTGGGTGACTTCTAACACTCCCCCTCAAGCCCGAATTTGCATGGCAAGCTTTTCTTTGAGTTTGTGAAATACATCAGTCTTCAACGGCTTTATAAAATTATCTGTAAGTTGATCTTTAGTTCTGCAATGAATGAGCTTTACAATTTTGTCTTTAACTTTCTCTTGAATAAAATGATATTTTGTGTCTATATGTTTGCTTCGGCTATGTGACACTGGATTTTTCGCAAGTGATATAGCAGATCTATTGTCAATGTATATTGTAATCGGACTTTCTTGTGGATGATATAACTCACTCAAAATATCCTTCAATCATATTACTTGATATGTATATGCTGCTGCAGCGATATACTCGGCTTAACACATCGAGAGAGCAACTATTTGTTGCTTTTTTTATGACCATGAAAATATTGTTAATCCAATGTGAAATTCATATCCAGAGGTGCTCTTTTGATCATCTAAGTCTCCACCACAATCACTATCTGAATAACCAATCAACTTTAAATTTTGAGAATGTGTATAAAATAGACCATGATATATTGTACTTTAACATATCTTAAAATTCTTTTTGCTGGAATGAAGTGATCTTGCTTTGGCTTCTCCATATATCTATTGACTAATTTAACTACATACATAATATCTGGGTGTGTGAAAGTCAAATACCTCAGACTTCCAACTAGACTCTTAAATAGTGTCGAGTTTATCGACTCTCTATTTGAATTAATTCTCAATCGTACACCTGTTTTTGCTAGGGTAGCCATTGGCATGCAATCCTTCACTTTAAACTTGTTTAGGATTTGTTTCGCATACTTCTTCTACGATATAAATATTCCATCTCCCATTTGTTTTATCTCGATTCCAAGAAAGTATGCCATTTCACCAATAGTTGTCATTTTGAATTCTTTAGTCATAGCTTTCTTAAAATCACTGAACATACTCGGATCATTTCCTATGAAGATCATATCGTCTAAAACCATCCCTTTGGAAATACTCATCTATTCTCATATTCCAAGCTTGTGGAGCTTGCTCTAAATCGTACAATGCTTTCTTCAGACGATAGACTTTGACAAACAAATCCTTTTTTAATATATCCTGGTGGCTACTCGATGTAGACTTCTTTTTCTAGGTTTCCATTCAAGAAAGCTTATTTCACATCCATATGATAAATCTTCCATCTATTTTGTATTGCCAGTACTATAAGAAGTCTAATAGTATCAATTCTTATAACTAAAGCAAACATTTCTTCATAGTCAATTCCTTTTTTCTGCTTATAGCCTTTATCGACTAATCTTGCCTTGTATTTTTCAACCTTTCCTTCTTGATTAGTCTTTGTCTTGTATACCCACCTAAATCCTATTGCCTTTGTATACTTTTGGATGATTAATTAGTTCCTATAAGTCGTTTCTATTGATCACAACAATTTCTTCATTCATAGCTTTTTCCCACTTCTCATCTTTAATAGTCTTTTCATACGTTAATGGATCACACTTTGCCATTAAACAAAACAATGAATAATCAAATGTTGTCTGTACCTATTCTGTGGCATTATAGAAATCATGTTCATGAGCCCATGCTAAAGCTTTAATCAATTCTTGCCAATATCCATGCCAGGAAATTAAAAACATAAATCCAATAGCCCAAACAAGATGTCCAAATAAGAAAATCCACGCCCAGACTGATAAACTATTCATACCAAAATCCATTAATAAGCTGTGAAGAGTTTAAACATAGATAATCTCTTAACCATCCCATCAAATAAGTAGAAGATTTATTAAACTGTGAAATGTTACCTTGCCATAATGTGATATGTTTCCAATGCCAATAAAGTAACCCTCTTGGATCACTACTACTATTGCTGCTATGTGATGAAGTTGATGGTGTTGATCTAAAAGTTGTTAAAGTAGAGTTTAGTGGAGGAGTCCGTTCATCTCCTTGTTCATCTTATGTGTTAGATTCATCATCTTTATCATCATTGAAAAATAATCCTTAAACTTTCTTATCTTCTTTATTCCATTTCCAATAATCTACTTCATCGAATTCGACATCTCGAGAGATGATCACCTTCTTGGTCAAAGGGTTGTGCAATCTATACGCCTTACTTCTCATTTCATAACTAATAAATATGCACTTTTCACCTTTGTCATCTAACTTTTTTCTTTTTTGCTCAGGAATATAGGCATATGCAATGCACCTAAAAATTCTGAGATGTCTAATTGATGGCTAGCTACTACTACATACTTCATTTAGTGTTTTGAATTTTACACTTTTTGTGGGGCACCAATTTAGCAAATAAACAACACATAGAACAACTTCAGCACAAAAAGTTCTCGGTAAGTGCTTTCCTTTCATCATGTTTGTCACCATATCAAGAATCGTGCAATTCTTTCTTTCTACTATGCCATTTTGTTATGGTTTATATTAAGCTGCCAACTGATGAACGATTCTATGATCTTTACAAAAAGTTTCGAATAACTTTGATGTGTACTCTCCTCCTTTATCAGATCTAGGTATCTTTAAATATTGCCCACTTTGTTTTTCTACCATTGCTTTGAACTCCTTAAATTTATCAAGGTCTTTTGTTTTTCTTTAAGAATATACACCTAACTTTTTCTGCTGAAATCATCAATAAAGGTAATATAATACCTATTTCCACCAAGTGATGGTATATCAAATAGTCCAGCTATATCTAAGTGAACAATCTCCAATGGTCTTCTAGCTTTTCATGATTTTCCAACTTCAAAACTTGGCCTATGTTGTTTCCCTTTTATGCATGCTTCATATAGTTGATCATGTTGATTAATTTATGGAATTCCATTCACCATCTTTGCTTTTGATAACAATTGTAAGCCAAAAAACCAAGATGACCAAACCTTAATTGCCATAGCCATGACTCATCTTTAATGATAAATTTCATGCACTTCAGTATTTCTGACTGATTATCAAGTGTGAAAAGACGATTCTTTGTCATATCAACTTTAGCAATTAATTCTCCACCTTTGTTGATGACAAGAGAGCAATCCTTCAAGTGAATGTCATACCCTTTTTCTAAAAGCTGACCAAGGTTGATAATATTGCTTCTTAAGATAGGCACATAATAAACATCATATACATCATATATATACCTCTTCTCTCCATTTTTTAAGGTAATCATAAGCTTACGTTTACCTTTAACTAAAATTTTTGATAAGTCACCGAAATTAACTTCTCCTTGGATAGTATCATCCAAATTTGTAAACAGCTCCTGTCGCCCACACATGTGGTATTAGAGCCAGTACCAGGTCGAGTGTGCCAGCGCGGATACTGGGCCCTAAAGGGGGGTGGATTGTCAAATCCCACATCGGCTGGGAGTGGGAGCGAGGCATGCCTTATAAGGGTGC
>JAOQMM010000009.1:7533517-7548147 GCA_027563515.1 Erythroxylum platyclados | reverse complement strand
AGGCGTATCGGAGGTGTAAGGGCAAGGGTTTAAGCTCTAATGTAGGTGGCTTTTCGTTGGATGGTAGCATTTGTGCTTCGGTACGTACTAGAATATCTTGACACATTTGGGCACTAGACTCCTCCGCTTCATCATCTTCCTTAATTTCAACCATCTTATCCTTATTTCCTATCTTTGCTTCCGCTAATTTTAATTCTGCAATCCAGCTCTCAATTTCCTCTTGCAGTTTTTGGTCCATAATTTCAATCTTCATGCAGTCTCTATTTCCTGTTGGATTCATTTGTCAAATTCTACATGATCTTTACCAATTCAAAGTGTCAATTTCCCTTCATGAACATCAATTATAGCCTTCCCCATATTTATAAAGGGTCGTCCCAAGATTAGTGGACAATTTTTATCTTCCTCAAAACCGAGAACCACAAAGTCCACTGGTATAATGAATTTGTCCATTTTCATCAAAACATCTTCTACTATTCCAAGTGGTTTCTTGACAGATTGGTCAGCCAACTAAATTAACATTGATGTTGGCTTGACATCAGTCAGCCCCAATTTTTTAAAGATTGAAAGAGGCATTAGGTTGATGCTCGCCCCTTAGTCACACAAGCATTTTGTAAATTCAAATTCACCAACCACGCAAGGTAATTTATTTAAGACGATTCTGGAATGTAGCTAAAAAGTTTTGGTGACGATTTTATAATCGTACTCAAATCTTTTTAACTTCGTTTTTTATTTATTTTAAATTTTTTTGATTTTTTAAAAAATTATTGTCCATGTTTTTGAGGAAAGAAACTAAAAAGTTTTGGTGACAATTTTTGATTTTTGACTAAACAATCCTATTAATAATTTTTTATTTAATTATAATTAATGTTAAGATTTTTAATCCATCTTATTGTTTGTAATATTTAGATTTTTATTTATAATTAATTAAATGAAAATAAAATAATTAAAAATTAGAAGAATTTTTATATACAAAATAAAAATGTCATTTACAAATGTTAACAAAAAAACTTATGTACAAACTAAGACTTGTGCTCATCATCACTATTAATTACATAATTTGGGCCAAGTATTTGTTTGATTACCTTTTCAAGCTTGGCTAACTTTTATTTAGTACGGTCTAACTTTTGCTTATTACGTTCTAACTTTTCTTTATTACATTGTAACTGAGCCTTAAGCAATTGGTTTTTCTCTTGAAGCGTTGTTACATATGTTGGTCGTGACGATGATGAACCAATTGACTTAGGGCCATACCCAAGACCTTTGATGTAACCTGATCTTATACCAAGGATGATGTTGTAAATCTCATCTACATTTGGCTCATTTCCATCAGACAATGATCTTTGCAACAACTCCTAAATCTTATTCTAAAATTTTAAAAATAAAATAAATATTTAATTCAAATATTAGTAGTTAGTACTACATAAATAAATAGGTATAAAAATTAAACAAATTTTTACACTTACATAATTATTCTACCCTTTTTCAAATGTCCAACCTTCACCTTCCTTGGAGTGTATAAGTTTGTAGAGTGTGATCCTATCACACTCTTCTCAATGTAGTTCCTTCTGACTCTGTTTTATGAAAAAAAATTTTACGTGTTCCATTCATTATAAAGTTCATTATTTGTTAAAAGAAACAATGTATATCTTAAAAACTTTACAAGTCTTGACTTTTCTTCATCTATAAATAACACATCTAACAAATATAAAGAAAATTTGAATCGTATTTCAGAAATCAACATTAATATGGTTGTAGTTTCTTTCAATAAGGAATTTGTTACATGTATTGGTACTATTGTTACCAACTCTTTACAAATTTTATTACATGCTTATATAATGAAAGTTAAAAAGAAAGGAAGCATTCAATTATTTAGTGATGCACCTATCATACAAGGGAGGCATTTTTGCTTCAATCAACATAGTAATAAGAAGTGCTCAAACCAACATAGTAATAAGAAGTGCTTCGATGATCTTAACTTAGGAACAAAGTTATACATACTTCACAATGTTTGAAAGATAAATGAATTAAGCATAATGAAATACACTGCTTTTACAAAATGAAGCATAATAAAATACATTACTTTGACAAAATGAAGCATAATGAAATACAAAATGAAACATAACAAAATACATTACTTTTACAAAATGAAGCATAATGAAATACATTACTTTTACAAAATGAAGCATAATGAAATACATTGCTTTTACAAAATGGCTTATCATAAGTTAACTAAAATGGTGACTTGTCAGTTTTCAAACAATATAAACAATAATCCCATATAAATAACAATTGTTTTTACCTTCAATCATCATAATTAATAAGATATTACCTTGCTATATTATTTGATATTATTTCCTTTGTTTTAGATTTATTTTGGTGCTTAAATATTAAAATTAATGTTTGTTTTGTTTTAGGAGATGAAAAGTAAAGGTTACATCAAATTAGGACTCTATTGATGATAATCATGCATTTTGGATGAAGTGAAGAGCTTGCTGTAATGGATAAGGCTGATCATTCAAAGAGTTGGAGTTTAACTGGGAAACCTCCATCTATCCTTATCACGTAGGAATTTGAATTTGTTTTAGATAGATATCTTTGAAAGTTAGAATTAGATTAGGATTAGATCAGAAAACCCTATAAAAGGGATGTTCCTCACAACAGAAAAAGATTCTCTCTTCTTACATTTTTCGCAATTATGTATCTTTCTTCTATTTTTGTTATTGGAGCAAAAACCATGTGTGGCTAAACTCAATCGTTATGATTTAAGGGGATTAGATATTCCAATTGTAACTTTGTAAGGTTTTGTGTTCTTAACTTTTATTCACGTTTTAATTCAAGTATTTCTTGTTTTGAGTTCTCATATTTTATGAATAATTAATATTTGATTAATCTGAAAATTTAATTTAATATTGATTATTCTATCACTATCTATGAATTCAGTGATTCGTAATTATCATAAAAGATTGGTACAAGTAGTAAATAGGTTATGAAATTGCATATTTAACTTATGATAAACAAGAAAACTAAGTTGAATAATTGCAATTATCTCGACTATTTAATTTAGGTTTATTCTTTTTCACTAAGCTTATTGATATCATTTATTTGATATGAAATGCTATCACACCTAATCATTGGATGATAAGTTTTAGTTTGGATACTGGGTTTGAACTAATTAATTTAGGAAAATTTGAGACTCATTATGCTATCCTAATATGTTTCGAAAATATTCTTTTTAAACCAATGATCAATGTTACAATTAGATAAGATCTTTTCCTTGAATCGAAGATTGGTAATATTGACTTTTTCACTTTTATATTCTGTTGATTTAATTTGATTTCTTATTAATTTTAGTTAATCAGTTACTTAATCAAACCCCCCTTTTTAATTTCATTACATGAAATTAAGAAACTACTCTTTAGTTATTTAGGGATTTGACCTGGTTCCACGACTGCTACAAGAAGTTTGGAGAATCAGAATTATTTTGTAGGCTTCGATAACCAGACCAAAATTTGGCGCCGTTGCTGGGAAACTACTTTAGTTTCTTAGTTTCTTTGCATTTTTATTTTACAGTTACTACTAACCTCTTGTCTTGTATGACTCGTGTTTCTCAGATAGGTAAATTACAATATAATCCAGAAATTGAGAAGACATCGCATTGTTCGAGAAAAGAGACTAAGCAAGGAAGTGATCATTCACCTTCAGACGTGAAAGTTGAAGTAGATCTAATAATTGGTGAAGACTCTAATTTTCAAGAAGCGGACGAAAAGATGACAAATCTCAACCCTAGAATGTTGAGGGAGTTAGCGGCACTGAATTTGAATCAACAACCTTTATACATTTAATTTCCAGATGTCGAGGTAGATTTTGAATTGAAATCTGGTTTGATTCACTTACTACCTATTTTTCGTGGTCTTGTAGGTGAAGATCCACATAAATACCTGAAGGAATTTCATGTTGTCTGCTCTAGAATGAAACCACAAGGGATGACAGAAGAACAAATTAATCTCAAGGATTTTTTGCTCTTATTGAAAGATAAGGCAAAGGATTAGTTATATTATCTTCCACCTGGCTCAGTGACAATATGGAACGAGACGAAAAGAATGTTTTAGGAATGTTTTTCCCACATCACGAGCAGCGAATATCAGAAAAGAGATATGTGGGATTAGAAAAATTAGGAGAGAAACATTATATGAATATTGGGAAAGGTTTAAGGAGTTATTTGTTAGCTATCCACATCATCAAATTCCTGATTAACTTTTGTTTCAATACTTTTATGAAGGACTATTGCCAATGAATCGAAGTATGGTTGATACAGCTAGTGGAGGAGCTTTAATAAACAAAACACCTGAGGCAGCCAGATAATTGATATCAATTATGGCTGAAAATTCTTAATATTTTGGGTTAATGATCGATAGAGCTATTAAGCGTACGAATGAGGTAAGTAACATGCACCTTGAGGATAAAATTTTAGATTTAACTGCTCTAGTTCATCAATTGGCTGTAGGTCAATTGCAATCTATAAGAGTTTGTGGAATATGTTCATTCTCTAGACATCCTACAGATATGTGCCCTACATTGCAACAAGACTCTCTTCAAGAAGTTAACGCAATAAGGGGATTTCCTAGCCAATCTCAATGAAAGTATGACCCATATTCCAATCACTACAATTTAGGATGGAGGGATCATCCAAACTTGAACTATGGAAATCAAGGAGGGCAACAATGATATCAATCTCACAATTTTAAACAACCTCAAACCCCTATATATGCTCAACCTCAATCTTCAAATTCAGGTATGTTTTTACATGAAATTGTTAAGGCACTTGCTAATACTACTTAACAATTTCAACAGGAAACAAGGGCAAGCCTTCAAAACTTAGTAAATGAAATCACTCAATTAGCCACCTCAGTAAGTAAATTGGAAGCACAAGCATCAGGAAAATTACCTTACCAAACGATGGTGAATCCTAAGGAGAATGTGAGTGCAATGACTTCGAGAAGTAGTAAGGAAATTCAATTTAGAACTTCTTGATCAATGGAGGTAGCAAAACACGATGATGGAGAAAAGAAGGAAGAACTTCCAACTCAAGAATCAATAAAGGTAAGAAATGATTTATCTTTATTGATATGAATTAATGCACGTGCACCTCCTTTTCCTAGTAGGTCGACTAAACTAAAAGAAGATGAGCATGAAAGAGAGATCCTAGAAAATTTTAAAAGGGTTGAAATCAATGTACTACTTTTTAAAGCCATCAAGCAAGTTTCAAAATATGCAAAATTCTTAAAGGAGTTGTGCACAAATAAAAGGAAGTTGAAGGACAAGGAGAGAATAATTTTGGGTAAGAATGTATCAGCTGTGATAAATAGGAAATTACCAAAAAAATGCAAAGATCTAGGTATGTTTACACTTCCATGTGTTATTGGTAATAAGAAAATTGAGCATGCCATGCTAGACCTAGGTGCATCTATTAATGTCATGCCATACTCAATTTATCGAGCTTTAAATCTAAATTCTTTGCAAGAAACTAATGCAATTATTCAACTAGATGATCGTTCATATGTGCGTCCTATTTGTGTTATAAAAGATGATTTAGTCCAAGTTAACGGTTTGGTATTTCCAATAGATTTTTACATCTTGAAAATGGATGGAGATTGTGTTGAACATTCAGCTTTTGATTTTGTTGGGAAGGTCATTTATGAAGATGACAAAGATGAAAATTGATGTGGATAAGGGTACTCTTTCCATTGAATTTAATAGAGATATAGTGAACTTCAATATTTTTGAAGCAATGAAGCACCCGAATGATTTTCAATCCATCTATCATATGGATATTGTGGATTGATTTGTGTAGGATATGTTTATGGGAGAAAGTGATGAAGATGAGTTAGAGCTTAAAGATAAATCAGAAGTGAATGAGTAAGTTGATGAAACTTGTGAAGTAGTAGAACCATTGTCAGTAATGCTAATAGATTCAAAAACTTTGAATGATGAACTTACTATAACTTATAAGAAAATCTTACCTTCTATTTTGCAATCTACGAAGATAGAATTGAAGGTATTACCTAATTGCCTAAAGTATGTCTATTCAGGTGATGGAAAGTCACTATCTACAATTATTTCAAAAAGATTGACTAAAGAGCAAGAGGAAGGGCTAGTAGCATTACTTAAGGAGTACAAAACTACAATTACATAGAAGTTTGAGAGGAAAAAGCCACAATGAGCATAACAATGTTAAACAATTGCGCTTTTTAGGAGGCAACCCAGAATTTGATATTTTTATTGATTTTGTTTTACTTATATATAGTTTGCACTTGATTGCTTTTAAAACATAAATTTATTGACTTAAGAAAAAAAGGGGTGTTAAAATTCCATACTACTAAATCTCATAAGGCTAGATCTCGCCTTATGTAATCTAGTGTTTTGGAGTGAAGACTTTAAAATTCCAAACTACTAAATCTCATAAGGCGAGATCTCATCTTATGTGCTTTAGTTCTCTGAAAAAAATAAAAATAAAAAATTAATCTCTCACTTAATTATTTAATTTCTTTATTTCCTCAATTTTTTATTTTAATGACTTTTTAATTTTTTAATTTATTATTTGAAATAAAAACAATACTAAAAAAACCTTAATCTGTGTGCTTCTTTTTGGTAGGTAATACCAAGCAAACATTCATTAGCCTTACTCACAAGCAAACAACGCAGCCTACCTCACTTGGAAGAATCTTAACCATATTTGTTTCCATTATGAAAAAGGTCCTGAACGTCAACCCATTCTCCTCCATTGTGTTGTGAAAAATATACAATCCATAACTCGCCAGTCCATTAAAAGGATAGAAAATGCATGTAGCATTACTTAGTGGTTGGACCAACACCACCTCAAGCAGCTCCAATGCCACTCCATGCATACAGCTCTAACGCCACTCTATGCATGCAGACAAAACCACCTATACAAACCACGCCAATAGCTTCCCTAAACCTGCATTTTGTTTTAATTCCACAAATAACCACACACCTAGCCAGCATAAACCAACGCTTTAGTTACTTCCAAATAGCCACATGCTAACCCAATCATAGCTTTCCTCACCCAACGCATCATGCCAAACCAACAGGACAAAGTTAGAAAACTCGCGCAACTGGCAAAGACAATAACATCCACAAGCTAGCCTCCACCCACACAGACCATAAACAACCCCGTACCATGCACCAACCTAGCAAAAGCAGACGCGCACAAGGCAGAATAGCAATAGCAGACATGCATCACTCAGCTCCAGTAGAAACGGTCTAAGCAACAACAGAACCACGACCAACACTTACTGCAAGTGGAAAATCTCCGGTGAATGCCACTATATACCATCAATCTGCTACAGGCTTTGAAATCAATACCAAAAAGAAACGTGTGTGGATAACTTTTAGATGTTCACAATTCGGGGGAGTCCTCTATTCTTTATTTTCTTTAATTATTTTTGTTTATGTGTGAGTATCTTATTCATATATTTGGGACAATGTATGATTCAGGTGTGGGGAAGTGAGTGTTTATTTTATGAACTTAGTGATTTTGCCTAGACTCATCATACTATGATTCATACATTAATTATTTCTCATGACAGCTTCATAATTTTTTTATTGTTGTTCATTAACAATTCTTAAGTTAGGATATATTTTTGGTTTAAGATCTAATGCATGAAAGAGACAAGCATGATTAACGTTTTCATTGAATTATTTCAAGTACCTCATTGATTTTGTTGAATGAAAAGTGTGCAAGACTTGATGCATTTTTGACACCTACATGAGCTTTAAGCCTAAGGGCACTCATCATATATATGCTTATACATATCTTTTTGTTGTGTGTTATCAAACATAGCTTGTTTATGTTATAACTTGCTTTTGAATACATGTTGAGACCACATTTTTGATGATTTGTGTATAAAGATGATGAATGCATTTACAATAACCATTTTTTACCTAAACAAGCCTACCTTAATTTTTATCCCTAGAAAAACAATTTGAGCCTTACCTTTTCTTTTCTTGCATAATAACTTTGTTACAAGCCAAACTTATCCTTTTTGTTTTAATATCCTTAATGATTTTGAACCCCTAATTTGAAGGAATTGTATTGGCTTATTTACATAGGATTTTGACTATTTCCGTAAAAAGTAAATTATATGATTCAAGTTGCATTGTTTTGATTTTTATAGAATGGAGGAGAAGTATATATATATATATATATAAAACAACAAAATCTCCTCTTTGATATTTTTGTTTAAAATAAAAAGAAGAAAGAAAGAAAAAGAAAAAAGGAAAAAAAGGAAAAGAAAAGAAAAGAAAAGAGAAATGATTGAAAGAGATGATTTGAATCAAGTGAATTTTGATTTAAGTTGAAACTTGTGTAGATAAGTTTATATGATTTCCTTCAATTTATTTACCCAAAAAGATTCTTCTTGTCATACCTTACCTAAGCCACGTTATAACCCTTATAAAGTCCCTTTGATTTATGCATTAAGTTCATTTTGTTTAGTAGTCGCGATATGATTCTTGAGCAGGCTTATGGAAATAACTTGTTATGTTTTGATTTGAGAGCTTAATGAACCCTAAACACTTTGAGCGTATAGAGTGAAATCCTTGTGAGGGTGTCAAGTCTTCTTCATTTGATTTTGATGGAATTGATGAGATGTTATGTTTTAACAATGTGTCCAATGAGTGCTTATTCTCTTGATTGTCATTTTAACTTTTATCTTAACCCTTAAATATGAATTAGCTTTTAGATATTTCTAGATAACATGAAAGGAGATGAGAGGTTTTTATGAGAATAATTGATGTATTGAATTGACATATGCTTGAGGACAAGCAAAAGTCCATTGTGGGGGAATTTGATAAGATGTTATCTTACTATATTATTTGATATTATCTCCTTTGTTTTAGATTTATTTTGGTGTTTAAATATTAAAATTAATATTTGTTTTGTTTTAGGAGATAAAAAGTGGAGGTTGCATCAAATTGGGACTCTATTGATGATATTCAATTATTTTGGATGAAGTGAAGAGATTACCATAATGGATAAGGCCGATCATTCGAACAGTTGGAGTTTAACTGGAAACTTCCATCTATCCTTATCATGTAGGAATTTGAATTTGTTTTAGGTTGACATCTTTGAAAGTTAGAATTAGATTAGGATTAGATCATAAAACCCTATAAAAGGGACATTCCTCACAACAGAAAAGGATTCTCTCTTCTTACGTTTTTCACAATTCTATTTTTTTTATTGGAGCAAAAACCATGTATGGCTAAACTCAATCGTTATGATTCAAGGGGATTCGATATTCTAATTGTAACTTTGTGAGGTTTTGTGTTCTTAACTTTTATTCATGTTTTACTTCAAGTATTTTTTGTTTTCAATTCTCATATTTCATGAATGATTAATATTTAATTAATCTGACAATTTAATTTAATATTGATTATTCTATCGTTATCTATAAATTCAGTGATCTGTAATTGTCATGAAAGATTGGTACAGGTAGCAAATAGTTTATTTATGAAATTGCATATTTAACTTATGATAAATAAGAAAACTAAGTTGAATAATTGCAACTATCTCGATTATTTAATTTAGGGTTAGTATTTTTCACTAAGCTTATTGCTATCATTTATTTGATATAGAATGCTATTACACCCAGTCAATGGATGATAAGTTTTGGTTTGGATGCTGGGTTTGAACCAATTAATTTAGGAAAATTTGAGACTTATTACGGGTATCCTAATATGTTTCGAACTAACTGCTTGAATTATAAAAATATTCTTTTTAAACCAATGATCAATGTTACAATTAGATGAGATCTTTCCCTTAAATCAAAGTTTGGTAATCTTGACTTTTTACTTTTATATTTTATTGATTTAATTTGATTTCTTATTAATTTTAGTTAATCAGTTACTTAATCAAAACCCCCCTTTTTATTTTATTACTTGAAATTAAGAAACTACTGTTTAGTTCTCTAGGGATTCGACCTGGTTCCTCGACTACTACAAGAAGTTTGGAGAATTGGAATTATTTTGGGGGCTTTGACAACCCAACCAATGATCAACATCTTGAAAATCATGATCATTAATTACATTATGATTCAACTCTTCATCACTATTATATTTAGCCAAAGTATCATCATTGTCATAAAATTCATCGTTAATATAGACTTCATCTCTTTCTACGATAAGATTGGCTTGTACTTCATCCACTTGTACTATATTGAGATCAACATCTCTCCTATGGAATGATGATATGTCTACATCTTTTATTTGAATGGCTTGATTATTCAGCTCCAGTTCAATCTCTTGATATACTTCATCACCATCCTCACTTATTAGACCATTATCCCTTTCACAAAAATTAAAGAGATTTCGATGTTGAAACGTTTGAACAAACTTCCAATTGTTGCCCAATACAGTATCATTTAGATAGAAAACTTACTTCACTTGGCTTGCAAGGACAAAAGGGTCATTATCATACCATGTCTTACTAACATTGATGCCAGTAATATTCCTATTCATCTTCATATCAGCAAGATTAAACCATTTGCACCTAAATAGAACAACCTTTTTATCTTTGATGTAATGCAACTTTATTATTTCAGAGATGATACCGTAGAAGTCAATAAAATCTTCGTTATGACATCCCTCAACAACAAACCCATAATTTTGGCTTTAAGTCGACTGTCTCAATCTTGTATGTGAAATCTAACCTTATTGACAATGCAACCTGTATATTTTTTCTCACACATATAAGGCCCACATGCCAAAGAATATAATGATGTTGTCGCCTCTTACATGTTATAGTTATGTAACCATATCATCTATACGATAAAATGAAATTACAAGTTAATCTGACATTCAAATTTTCATAAGTTCATAATATTCCATCAATATATAACTTACTCGAGTCCTAAAGCATGATAGGAACTTAAGCTTATGCCTTTCTTCAACATTAACAATCCCTTTGCTTCGAATCGGTTCTTTGTGCTCTCTATTTAAAAAAGTAAATAAAGATTATGAAATATAGATTGAATGACAACATTCAAATATGAAAAATTGATTCAAAAGTAATATACATACTTCATATATATGTCGACTTCCTCGCAATTGTTCAAAATATACTAATGGGCAATTTCAAATTCGTCTTCAATTAACTTGACATATTTTCTGACACTAAGTGGCCTAACTTTTTAGGAGAAAATTGACAAGCCACCATCTTGATCAAAATCAAAGTTACGTTCTAGTATATTAAATCTTGTCTCGACGTCATTAAGTACATCGAACAAAATGTCAAGCATTCATTCGCTATATAAGCCTCTGTAATAGACCCTTCAGGTCAAGCTTTATTACGTATATAACGCTTAAGGGAGTATAAAAACCTAAACAAAATATAAAACAACTGTTGCTAACTAATAACTTTTTAAAAAGTAAAAGTTAATAAAAATTAACTTTCAATGGGGTACATCCATCGAAATTGAATTGGTCCACAAAGTTTTGCTTCGTATGGTAAATTAATTGCCAAATGCACTATAACATCAAAAAACGATGGGGGGAATACTAGTTCAAGCTTACATAGAACCAAAGCTATGCCTTTTTCCATTTTGTCAAGCTCTTTAACTTTAAGTGTCTTCCAATATAATTGCTTAAAAAACTCACCCAATTGGCCTAAAGTTATGGACACATCCTTCGAAAAACATCCACTTATTCCAACAGGAAGTAATCGTTACAGAAGTATATAGAAATCATAGCTTTTTCAACCTCGATACTTTTCCCTCTTTAACATTCACACAACGAGCTATATTAGATGCATTCCCATTAGGAAACTTGACTTATTTAAGAAATTGACAACAAGCTTGCTTCTCCTTTTTGACATGGTGTAACAAGTAGGTGGAATAATTTATGACCCATCATCTCATCTTTTCAAATACAAATCTTTTCTCATATTCATGTCTTTCAAGTCTAGTATAGCATTAATTGTATTTTCGATTTGCCATCAATTCCCAAACAACTGTAAAGGAGCTTCACCCAATTTTATTTTGCCATTAAATAATTTGCTTCTTCGCCATTTATGCCCATATTCAAAGTAACAATGATGTCCCGTATAAAATAATTTACTTCATAGCCTCATTGAATAAGTTTGATGGTTACATGCAGGACAAACCATATACCCTTTAGTGCTCCATCCAAACAAATTCTTATAAGCTAGAAAATCATTTATAGTCCACAAAACAACCATATGCATTATAAATGTTTCACCTTGAACAACATCAAAAGTTTTTAATCCAACCTCCCATAGATCATTTAAGTCATCAATAAATGGTTGCTTATATACATCAATATCCTTGCTAGGAGCAGTAATTCCTGGAATAAGTAAAGACAATAACATAAAAGGCTCCTTCATACACTTCCATGGGGGTAAATTGTATGGCACTAATATTACCGGCCACATGTTGTAAGAAGTACTCAAATTACTGAAAGGATTAAATCCATCTGAGGCTAAACCAAGTCAAACATTACGACAATCTTGTGAAAACCATGGAAACTTTCCATCAAAGTCTTTACATGCCATTGAATCTACTGGATGACGTATAATGTTATCATCAATGCATTTCTTTTTATGCCACCTCATATCTATGGCTATTTTTGTTGACATAAAAAGCCTTTGTATTTGTGGTTTAATAGGAAAGTACTTCAAGATTTTTTGCATTATCTTTTTCCCTCTCCCATCATCCACTCGCCACCTTGATGCACTACAAATGGGACAATCTTTAAGATCTTTACTGTCCATCCAAAATATAGCACAATCATACTTATAAGCATGTATTGATATATATCCTAATCCAAGATCCCTTAACAATTTTGCATCACAGTAAGATTTGGGCAATTTGTGTCCAACAAGTAATGCATCATTGAGCTAGTCAATTAACATGTCAAAAGACTTGTTACTCCATTTATTATAGACCTTTAAATGCAACAACTTGATAAAAAAAGATAGCTGTGATTAATTCGAGCTCCCTGGATATAATTCTTCTTAAGCATCTTTTAATAACTTCCTAAAATTATCTTCTGTAATACTACAAATTATGTTAGGAAAATCGGTATCATTTATTATCTCCATATAATTCCCATAATCCTCTAACATCTCATTAATCCCATCATCATCATCACCATTATCTACATCATTATTGTTACTATCATCAACACTTGTACCAACACTTCTACTATAACTTACTTCCTTATGTTCACCATGATAAAGCCATAGAGTATAGAATTTATCTATGCCTCGGATTAGCAAGTGATTATATACCACATCTTGATGTTGAATGTCGACATTTAAGCAATCTATGCATGAAAATACGACATTCATTAGCTATTTGATCTTTTACAAATTACATGAAATTTTTAACTCCTTCTAAGTATTCAGTGGATCATTTTTTATGAGACATCCAACTTTTGGCCAACTAGTTATACAATTAAAATTAAATAACTTAATTACTATATGCAATCTTCAATCTTTATAATATAACCATTAATCACTACAAGTTCATTTTCAAATTTTGAATTTAAACAAGTAGTATGGTACATGGTATTGTTACACCACATGACTCCAAAAAGCAAGTTCTTGTTGTGACTCCTAGATTCGTGAAATATTTCACTGATAAGCCTCATAGGAGTTGCATCACAGGTTTTTGGCTTATATACCATCCTAGGGTTTTATTATGCACAGGATTGCCATGAACATTAGGTGAATTTCTAATGTTAATACTAAGTTTCAATTAATCACATTGAAGTTCATAAATTAAGTTTGAATTTAAAAAAGCACTATGGTACATGGCATTGTTACACCACATGAACGAAGAAAGCAAGTTCTTCTTGTGACTCCTAGGCTTTTGGAATATTTCCCCAATAAGCGTCATGGGAGTTGCATCATGGGTTTCCAGCCTATATACCATCCTAGGGGTTTATTATGCAAAGGATTGTCATGAACATTAGGTGAATTTCTAATGTTAATACTATGTTTGAATTCAAACAAATAGTAAGCTACATGCAGTAAATAGTTATGTAATTCAAAGATCGGTATCATTAATTATTCAAACAAAACCTAAACATAAATATTTAGACTATTAAAGCCCAACTTAAAAACTCATCATTCTAAGAAAACTGCAAAGAACAACACAAAACCCAAACATAATTAGTTGATCAACTTACCTTGACAGACGAACAACCACAGACTACAAAAAAGACGAACAAGGTTGGACGATTATCGACACTCTTTAACACAAAACACGACCTGTAAAAAAGACAATTTCGTATTTAATATAATACACTTGTTTATAGAGTTAGGTCTTAGGATTTAAAATGTAGAAAATGCTTATAACTAAAGTTTTTGGACACATAACCAATAGCTTATTGTTAATAAAGTTATAATGACTTTGTGGCAGTGCTGGGCTGACGATAGTTTGTGAGTGATGAAAAGTTCAACGGTTGACAAGAAGTGAGAGGACTATAATATGAGAGTGACATTAGAGATTCAAAGGTCGCTCACTTTACCGCCGCCCTTGTGCCGGAAAACGGTGGATGAGGTCTGGTCGGAGATTCATGGAGGGCAAGAG
>JAOQMM010000009.1:7505880-7517682 GCA_027563515.1 Erythroxylum platyclados | reverse complement strand
CTTCAAACTTCATAATAATCTCAACATACAGCCAAATTGATTGAATTGCGGAAGAAAAAGAGTAACTCACCAAGGGTAAAAGTTACGATGGCTGCAAAAGATGGAGTTTAGAGATTTAGAACAGCCATAATTCATGCTGCTTATTAGAATAATGTTTCAATTTTTTAATGTGTACAGTTAGAAGAAAGTTGTATGTAATGCTTCCTAGGTTTTGTTATCACGTTTTCGGGTCGTCTCTCCAATTGAAGTTTCTATTTCTTTTCCTAAAAAGAGCCTAATCACAAAGAGCCTAAAAAGTTTCCAATAGACTGCTACTCGTATAACATAAACCTATTACTAATTTACTATGTATTCCAAACTCCAATCATCATGGCGTGAAATCCATGCATGCTCCACAAGTTTTGATTGTCGTAAGAAAATTGTGTTCAATGGGAAAAATACTACATTAATTGTTTCCATGCAATGCTTAATGAATCTGGTCTATAATGGAATCCTTTTCTTCTAACATTTATTCAAACTTTCTATTAACATTTCCACGACTTCTTTTCAGCTTAGAGCCGTACTATTCACACAGTCTAAAAGGTTCATTGTTTCACGCATACATTGACGTTTCAGTGTATGCAAATATGGTCTAACGTTCGAGACATCTTTTCAATGAGAAATGGAGCACAAAGTCCATCTATTAAGTAACTAACAGAGAACTTATGTTGTCCGAATAGAAGTATTGATAGTTATATCGTGAAGAACAAAGATATGAGGAGTATCCCAAAAAGAACTTAGTTTTGGTAAGAAATCTTGAAAGAGAAGTGCCAGAAAGCCCTTTATTTGTGCTGTCTAGCCAAAGATGCAATTGTCCCAAGTGGTTGAAACTCTCCAGGGGAAACAACACAATCATAAAATTTGATGGAACATGATTTTGCTTCAAAGCAGACAAACCAATTGAACCAAACAAATATTACAAGATAATTGTAAGACTTAATTGGAATACTCATGCGCATATATACAGTAGAACTTCGAAATGCACCCAAAAATTTCATCAAATTGAAAAATAATATCATATATTTTCGAAGACAATCATTTGCAGTTCATGTTCAAACAGCTAGCATATGCACATTAATCAGCTAAAATATCTTCATTACATCACATAAAACAGAGAGTAGGCATATAAAAGAACAAAAAATCGGTGAGGATCCAAGCTGGTCAAGCATTAATGCAGAAGCTCAAGATTTACGAGACTTTCAAATTACAAATGTAATTTTCAACTCTAAAATTGATTGATTATGGGATCAAAAAGCTAAATGACTTGGTCACTATTATTTTACCATTTATAGGTCCCTATACATGATAAAAAGTCATGTCATATTCAACCATTTGACAAAGCATGAATGATTAGTAATACAAATAGATCCTCTAATCGCATCAAACTAGAAGCTTGTGCCAGAACAAGAATCGCTAAAAAAGTTATCTTCACACCTATACTACGTCATAATAGATCTCTTTTTTCTTGTTCTAAGGCATAACCTATGAGCACTTTCCTGGTGAATGGAGCATTTAAACCAAACTATAATGTAAAATCCAAAGATGAGATGACCTATCAGTAGCCAATTGGCGAAAATGCTGTCGGCCAAATTTGCTAGGAACTTCTTCGAATCTCCATGCATGGTTTCTATTTTCTGATGACCGTCATTTATGTTAGCAAACGATTATGTGGAAAGGAAAAAAAAAAATAAAGTCCTTAGATGTAGACTACTCCTTGAATTTTGTTCTGGCATAGATATAATTCCCTCCGGCACATTAACATGTTCCATCTGGAAAAAAATTCTAACTAGATTGCACTGTTCCTATCTAGGTTCATGTGAGTGTCCACAAGTTAATGTATTTACGAGGGTTTTGTATTTGCTACTCTCGCTCTCTGATGAAGGGTGGTTATTGGAGGATCTGTCCAATCTTTTCCCTATCTGCCACGTCTCTGAGACTGAAATGACTACTAAGAGAACTGGCAGGGAAAACTTTACTTCGAGTCACGACTCGACTCGACTCAAAACCCAAAGAGTTTAAAGCATTCGACGCATGACCTCACACTTGTGTTTTAATCAGCTCATGATATATAGTATATAGTCAACAAGATCTCGAGTATTAAGAACTTAAACCAAATTGTCTGCCATTTTCATCCTATTTGAAACGACATCACTAATGAAAAGTGCGAAGGTTTCGGCACTTTAAATTAAAAAAGATCTTAATTTCTTTAAGATCAACGAAATAATAATAAAGAAATATTTGGGATTCTATTGTTGACTCTGATTCTCTATTATCTCAGACAGTGAAGGTGTGTGCACACAACAGAGGCCAAAGGAGGAGTCGGATACAAAAGCTAGCAGAATGAAAAGCAGACCAATATCTGCAGTAAGTCATTAAACAAGTGCAATCTGACATATGCTCCTTATGTGAAGTCTTTCAAGCTTTAATCAACTATGACTGAACTGCGAGCATGGGAGCTAGTGTACACATGGAGAGAGAGAGAGAGAGAGAGAGAGAGAGAGCTCAGATGATCTGCAAATCTATGCCTTGCCATACATGAATTTTCAAGTACATAAGATCCAGGACCAATTAGATGTTCTCAGTTCCACAAAGTTCATGACTGCTAGTACAATTACTCTTACCACCACTTTTCTAGGAACTACTACAAGTCCGACTACTAGTAAGACTACTATCACTGTTTGCATCAAAAGCAGATTGGGTCGCCCCCAGATCTAAGCATTTGCTTCAATCAAAGCAAACAGGAAAACCATCAAAAGAAAAGAAAAACCCTAAAATATGCTACTAGAGTACCACAAGTTATTGAAAGAAAAATAAGCAGAAGTTCCATATGGATAATAATCACTATTATCTTTTCAAGAGTGCCAATAATATATTGTGGACTGATTGATAAAGGGCAGAGGTGTTTTCTTTATTTTAAGCTGCACCTGATGGTGGTGGTAGAGCTTGGATTTGCTGCTGTGGTGGTCGCTTACGCTTCTTCTTCTCGTAGCTAATCCCTCTTGCTTTGGATTGCAAATCGCGGACCTCACGAAGGTAAAGCCTAACAGCTCTTGCTCCAAATGGATTAGCTTCAGGCTTGCCTCCATTTTCTTCAAAAGCTGCCCGGAGCCGTCCGATCAGAGCGTCTAGGCTACCCCAGGCTTGACGGAGAGGGCAAGGACACGGTGCTGGAGGGTTCGGGTAGCCATAAAAAGGGCAAATTGGTGTGTGAACTTTGGTCTTGCCAAATTGGTCGAGGTAGCGAAGGAATTCAAGAACATGAGCACCACTGCACCTTGAGAGAGATAATGGAGGCCTGTGGTTCTTGAGATATTGTCCAAAGGTGTTCCAATCACGACGCTTTTGGTTCTCGTAGCGGCTCGAGGTGGATGATGGCGGTGGAGAAGATGATGAGTTTGCCACTGATATGGTGGTTGAAGCAGTATTGGTTATGGTGCTAAAGCTTGTGTTTTCTGAGTTGGAACCGCCCATTTCTGGAAGTGAATCCATTAAAAACCACTTCTTTTTTCTGGCTTCTTGTTTTGAGTCTATGAAAGAGATAATGGTGGTGTTGTTGTATATGCTGCTCAATTCTTCTAGGGTTACTTCTCTGCTTCAAACACTTGAAAGTGGAAACATTATAAATAAAGGAAGGGAAAAGAGGATATGCACAAGTTCTCAAGATGGACAAAGATTGAGACTTGGAGAAGGGAAAGCAGTGAATCTTCAGGTTTCTTGATGATCGCGGAAAGGTGGGATGTTTCTGAAAAAATTATCAGATTGTTCCCGTTAATGGAAACAAACCAGACTCTTAACAAACAAAAGAGACCAAGACCGAGGAGTAAGAAAAGGAAACAAAGGAGGAACTTACAATTGACTGATATCACATACAAATTTCCATATTTGAAGAGAGAGAAATGAAGGTAGAAACTTGAAGTGGAGAAGCAAACCAAGATTTCTTTAATATAGAGAGATGGAGGTGATGATGAGATTGATGGGAGATAGCTGAAAGGACTCCTCTTTGTTTGGTGTCTCGGAGTTTGTTTGTTTGAGCAAATACTAGAAAAGCTTCAAAGCCTGTGATCACTACTATTAGAAACGTATATTATTTCGCTCTATCTTTTTTAGTTTTCTGAAAAATGGTTAGTGATTGGTTATTTTCCTTAAAAAGGTGAAGCAACTCAAGTCTCACCGGTTAATAATCATGTTGTTGATGATATTTTTGGTATCAGAAACAGATGCAGTAAGAAAGAAGTGTGAACAGTTTTAGGGCTTTGGACAAGTAGGCTGAGTTAGAGACAGACAGTGAAAAGGGTCTTGTAAGAGGGTAAAATTTTTCCTTTTTCTTTTTTCTTTTCCTTAACCAGTAGTGTTGAATGACAGTTCCTTCCTTCCCTTCAGTCACCAGAGTAGACTGTAAACAAATTTTCTATTACAAATTACTTTCTGACACTCGAATTTTGTCTCCATACCCCAACCATGGCCCATACGATTCCAAGTTACTAATCTCTATTGGTCGAATTTTTTGCATAGCTACCTTAATTCAATTCAGATTAAACTATAACCCAAAATTACTTTCTTGTGCATGACAGTAATGTGAGGTAACTTATAGATATAAATCAAATCAACCACAAATGGTCAGTAAGTATTAACATGTTCTGCTTAACCATATTGAGTCGTCATATGTGTGTAGAGGCTGTCTCATCTTAGTTTTTGGTATGGGAAAAAGGCAATTGGTTATTAGATAGCTTAGATAAATAAATGGCAAAACATGTGTACTGCTACTGCCTAGAAAAAGGTAAAAGTAATTATAATAAGTCAAATACGATTGGTGATCAGTGATGGCCTTGTCTTTCTTTCGTTTTTTATATCCCAGGAAACTGAGAATTGAACTAGGAATCTCCTGTCTTGAAGAGGCAGCTGGTGAGTTTATTTTTAAATAATAGGTCGGTCATCAATAAAAGGTAAGTAGGTACTAGGGTTAATCCATTTTACTTATTCACCTAAAGTGTTCATGCAAAATTTTCTAAACTTTTAATAACCAACGAGTTCAGATCATCTTCTCCCATTATTCTATTCCTAATTTTATGAGTATCTATTCATTTATTTTTTGTGGATCTTATTTATCAAATGGATAGATGTTTACAAAACAGGATAAAAACAGAGTAATGAAAACAGGTGATCTGTTCCCATCGAAAGAAGTCTAAAAACATCAAAGAATTTCTTTTAAATTCAATTTTTGAGATTTAATTGCCTTTCTATTGATAAAATAATAAGAACATATTAATTATATATTTAATCTTTTTTAACTACCCATTTATTTAATCTGAAAATTTTAGTTTTGTTCCTTAGGCCACAAGGATGCTATTTGACAACATAACTCCAGGCATTTCTCCGACTTAGGATTCCATTCCAATGCAAATGAAAAGGCCTTTGAATATTTGTTTTTACTGAAAATAAAAGCAAAAATCAGTTATGAAATGACAGATGGGGCAAAATAGACCACGAAGTTGCATGAATTATTAATTTGACAGGGTCACTCAGCACCGGTTGGAGAAATTCCATTCAAATATCTGGAATCGCTTTCTATTTATATTATATATCTGCCTTCAAAGAAAAGAACAGAAAAAAATAGTTGCAGAACCAATGCCTTGTTGGAAGCAGTTTGCTATCCAGGCCCAGTGCCTGCCTCCATTCCTGTCCCAAAGCCCATGTATTAGTTAGCTCCCCTCACCCTGTTCAGGCTTAATGTTCCTTCTTCTTCTTCTTCTTCCCTTTTGTTTTAGTTATGGAATTTAACAGTTTCTGACGAAATCCCTTTATTGATGTTAAACTAATCAAACAAAAAGTTATAAATATATTAATGATGGTTTCAGTGTACAAAAGATGTGTACATTTAATTTTCCCAGTCTCGACTCTGACTCTTGACTATTATTTTTTTATTTCCAATCATGCAACCATGCAATTAATCCGTCTACGTGAGAGAGATCATTCCTCCAAACAAGGAGGGATGAGAGTTGAACTGATCCTGAAAAATTCTCGCCGACAGAAACAATGTCGCTAGAGAAAATTCACCCTTCTTTATTTCAACCAGTTTATGTTTCTCTTTGAAGCAAACCTGAGCATACCAAAAATGGCAAATCAATTAAGATCTCTGTCCGTAATCATATACATATTACTTCTTCTTTTTTTTATATAGTTTTCAACGTTTTAAATAAAAATAATAGTGTGATGTTCATTATCATATGTGCTAATTTAAGAAAAGAAAAAAGATAGCAAAAAAAAAAAGTCAAAATACAATATAATGCGAAGGAAGAGACCCATCAGATTACTTTTTTTATTACTCTATTTTTACCCTATTTCATGAGCATCTATTTATTCAATAAAAATAGATAAATAGATGCTCATAAAATAAGATAAGAATAGACTAACAAAAATAAGTGATCTTTCTTAGGAAAAGGGTGAATCTCATTCCTTAAAGGCATTATTTTTCCAAAATATAAACATAAAAAAGAGAGGGGAGGGACCCAAAATTGTGTGTCCTGACTAGATGGAATTGGTAGGGGCCGACGTTTTAAAATTTGCATCTTCTGCACTCCAATAATGGCAACTACTTGTATTGGTGAAGTGACTGAAAAGGCGTTACTAAAATTGTACAAGACGAGATGAAATATGGGTTTTTAAGCATTTTGCTCAGTTAGCAATTTTTTGTCTGGTATGACGAATTCATCGAGTTTTGGCGTTTTAAGTAATTGTACATAAATTGTTGACAAAGAATTTCATTAAGTGCTCTCCACCCCACCAGACTATTACATCAAAGCTTGACTATTCCAAAACTACATATAGCACCAAGAATATAGATAATGGAGAAAAGTAAATACCTAGAATAAGGTGAGAGGTCATCCATTAGGAATAGTAAAAAGCTTGAGGTCTGGTTTGGTTAGAAGTATTACCGTACCCATAAAGTAAGAACCTTTAAGAAGGAGCTTGGTACCATTTTATGACATGAGTGGACCTATCAAGGATTGCTTTTAAAATGAGAGTGCTAGTCTCTTTTTTTTTTTATAGGAATTTCTTGTAGCTCATTTTGTGACATGGATTTCATTCCTGAAAACCAACAGTGAGTATGCCTCAATAATCGTCCAGGTAAGTAAGTAATGTTCAGAACTCACACGTACATATAAACTTTTTATGCGATGTGACTTGTCTCCTTTTGGCCATTAATGAGCAGTACTGACGCAGCAACCATTTTATGTTCGCTGTATGCATTAGGGCATGCTCTGATGTTGATGTATGTTTGATTAGACGATTTTCGGATTTCTTCTCATCAGCCAAAGAAAGACACAACACGTATAGTTTATATGTGTAGCCTTTCTGTAATTTGATTGGTCATCTTGCATGATAGCCTGTTTCTGCTTTAAACAGCTTTACAACAAGATTACCTGGTTATGATCAAAATGGAAATCTTTTGTGGTTAATCACGATTGCCTGGAGAAGGTAAAGAAGAACATGGTTGGCAGTAACTTTTAGTGATGCAAGAAATGGCAATGTTCACTTTCCTGAAAAGGCACATTTAGGAAAAGAGCTGGCACACTCGGGAACCAAAAAAAGTTATCTTTTTCCCAGAATATGCTGTTTCTATTTTGAAGTCAAACATCAAGACAGTCGGCTTGAGTTGGGACGAATAGCCCAAGTCGTAAAAACTTTTACTTTGCTCCCAGATCACTGGCGATTTAGTACTGTTTACTCCGACGAAACTGCACCAACAGACACCGCATGGGCCAGCACATTTGGATCTTCAACAAACCATCTCCAAGTCCTTGTAGACCAGTTTTAAACATGAAATGCAATGAGATGACCTCCTAACACGGTAAACCAAAGGAATGCTTGCGAACCTCATCAATGAAATATGCTTTATTCTATAGCAGAGAGCCACAGTTAGTAAAAATATACACAAGATATATACATACGAGAAGATCAATCAATTACAAGACTCCAGTGACTGCATCCGAATACTCTATTATTCCTGAGGATACTAGATCGTAGCCGACACACTGACATTCCTTCCTTACCTAACGGAGACTCAGAAAAGGAGGGCTAGAATCCAAATAAATAAATATGACTCACAACCAAACTAATATGGAGAAAAAAGTGCTCCCGAAAAGAACTTCACAGGGAGCTGACGAAGACAACGAAAAGCAGAGAATCTAACTGAACTTGATTTTATGGTTTTCTCTTCCCCCTGGACCCTTCTCTCTGATTCCGGAAGTGGCTAAGAAGCTGCTGTGCCTGAATTAAAGTTGCAAAACCATACATCATCTTGCTCATTCAAAAGACCGAAAAGAATGAAATGGCAATATCGATCTAGTGTATACAACAGCATTAACATTCTAGCCATGTTCCCAAGTGAAAAAAATACACCAAGATTTTTAGGCCGGTGAAGGGGTTTCTATCTTTCTTTCTACCAAAAATTTGCTTAAGGAATACACCGGGGTTAAGTTTCAAATGAATAATGTCCAAGGATATGATTTATTCGGTCAATCCAGATATTAAAAAAAAAAATTGGGTAAAGGATGTTTTAGTATACATTGAGGACAATGACTTATTACCACCCAATTGAAAAAAACATCTTCATTAGCTTCACATGTTTTTTACCTCGTCACTGGCACAGGCCACAAGCAGCTTCCATTTTACGTTGTTGGTATTTGATTATCAAAAAAAAGGCATGATACAGAAATGAAGTAAAGGGTTTAGCAGCATACCTTTTCCTTTGCTCTTGGCGAGCCTGACTGCGACAATGCAACAAGGGGCGGAACAGCCCCTTCTTGCAACACAAGGGTACAAAACTTGGGGCTATTAAGACACATTTGCAACATTATGGATGCAGCATTTTCCTTTCCTCTCTGTGAGCCCGATTCAACAACTTCAACCAGTAATGGGATGCCTCCTGCCCTTGCGATTGCTAGACATCCTTCCCCAATTGTGGACAGGTTTGCAAGAAGGGCAACTGCCTTGTCAACCATCTGACTGACGGGTTCCAATAACTGAACAAGATGCTTAACAGCTCCAGCTTGAACTATACGAGCTCGGTTTTCATGGAATATTGAAAGGTTAAACAAAGCAGTTGCAGCATCCTTTTTTCCTCTCAGAGTCCCAGAGCCCAGAAGATCCACCAAGGCTTTTACTGCACCAGAACGACCAATTTTCACCTTGTATTCTTCTAAAACAGAAAGGCTAAACAGAGTTGCAGCAGAATTCTCTTTTGCTCCATCATTTCCGGACTTCAAAACATGAACAAGCGGCTCAATCGCTCCAGCTTCTGCAATCATGGCCTTAATCTCTTCATTGATTGATAAGTTCAACAGCGCCGTGACAGCATGCTCCTGAGTTAGCTTCACTTCTGAGTATAGAAGTGAAACTAATGGTTTGATAGCACCACCATGGCCTATAATTACACGATTCTCCATGTTGTGCTTTGCAAGAAGCCGTAATTCTGCAGCAGCTCTAGTACGAACGTCATTTGATTGGCTTTTAAGGTCTTCAATCAGCTTCTGGACATGAGAATTTGTAGTTTTATCATCAGAACCTGAATCAGGAGATGGAAGGGAGCATGCTACATTTGCTCCTGTCATTTGCTTTTCTGATAACCAGGGAGAAACTTTAGCTTCCTTATTTAATGGAGGCACAGCAGGACATGCAGAAGCAATAGCTTCCGGATGGCCATTCAAATATTCAAGCTTGGCTGATATCTCCAAGACCTCATTTGATGCTGGTGGCAGATACTCAATACTGGAAATGGCACTTGAGGTTGATTCACTCCTGCTGTGAGTATATGACAATTCATGGGATGGGCGATCCAAGTCTCCAGCCTCCCTGATTTCAAAACCATTTGATTCTCCCTCACTTAATTTGGATGAGACATTAGACTTCTGCTTCTCAAAACCATTTCTAACTTCAAGAGATGATCTTGATGTCACATTGCTACTGTGAAAGGAACCATGGAAAGTATCTGAAGCAATGAAATCGCGATCTGATGGGTTTGAGAAAGAACTACACTGAGACTTACTGGGAATCTGTATTTTGTTTTCATCACACCAATTAGCTATCATTGCCTTGACAGTGTAATTGGGTATGAGATTTGTATGAATAAGTGTTTGACGGGTCTTTGGGCAAATGGTCAATCCGTTATCAAGCCAAGTTTGGATAGCAGCCCTATCAAAGGTTTGTCCTGAAGCTACAATCACCGGATCCAGCATGAGCTCCAGTGATAGTGGACAGCGGAAGTATGAAGGGATTACAATACCATTCCTTGGTTCAAAGTGCTTCTCTTTAAGCAAGCAATTACGTATATTAGCAATGAGATCCACAATTTGATCTATTTGGTCCAAGTCTCTCTTCCCTTTATTGACTTGAATCTTAGTTCTTTCCTTTTCCACTTCTATACTTTCTCTCAACAGTTCCTGGTTTGATGTTAAACTAAGTGATTCAATAATCTTTCTAAGACGATCATTACAAGGAACGATATCATCTCTTTGACTTCGAAGAGCCTCTTCTATATGTTCAGTTACTTTCTCCTGTTGTATACAACCAATTTCCTCCATGCATTGCTGAAAGAATTTTAACAAAAGTTAAGTCCGTCATGCTCATTTGATAAGTAGAGGTGATTGCAGTTTGTGATTGTGACTACAAGTTACATGCTCCAAACGAATCAGGAAAAGACATGAAAACAAATATAAACTAAAACTGATTAAGACGACTCTTTATAGCAACTGTTTTGTACTAAAGAAACCAATGAGAATGAGAAACTGTGCTGCTATACACACCTGGACAGCAGTTAAAGTTGAAGTAGATGTAGAAGGCCGCAAGAATCTAGCCAATATGTGGCAGATTTCTAGCGAAGAACTTTTCATTTTCATCAACAAGGCTTCACTCTTGCAAACCTGCAAGCATAATTTTGCAAATTACTAGTTGGACACACTGACTATCTAATCCACCAATAAAGATTGCTGCTTTCTTTACAGCCACATGTTGAGCTTTGCTACTTTAAGCCTAAAAGAAATTTAGATGATCAAAATATCAAATATATTAAACATTTCACATAGATTAGAAAACCTTTTCGGGTAAGAAACTGTAAACAGCATTATTTATGGAGACCAAATCATGTATCTTTCAACTCTATTAGCACAAGAAGTACTCACACTGGAAATTTTGCTCATTCTAGGACACCAGTTCTCCAAAAATTCTCGTGCCTCGTTAACAGTTGCATCAAGTTTTTCACACTCTTCACATATGACTTCCTCGGATGATTCATTGTGATCAGCAACCTCATCAAGCAGTGGTTTCAGATGCTTTAAAACCAGTACCATGCTCATATAATCCTTTTGAACTGGCATAGGTTTCCTTGACTGGCAGGAAACTAGATGAATGAAGCGGCATATGCTGTTTATAAGACATCTTGTAGATGTGTCCATTTGACCAAGTTCTGCTAAAACACATAACAGGAATAAGTGCATAGAATCCATGAAAAAATTATATTGATGTCACTTGCAGCATCTTAGAAATCAGAATTTGCAACTGCAAGAATGAACTTTCCACTTGACCACAATCTCACAACCTTGATATGCTTGTAGCTCTAAAGGACAAGTTCTTGCCTATCATCATAAAGCAACAAGAGAGAATTTAGAGGGAAAGATAAAAATTGTTTCCATCGAATAGAAAATCCCATATATGCAGGACCATCCAGAAACTGTGGGACATACTAATTCAAGGCATCAAGTGGGAACT
>JAOQMM010000009.1:7465043-7484376 GCA_027563515.1 Erythroxylum platyclados | reverse complement strand
CTACTGTAGCAGTGGTATGTCTAGGTAGATCCCACGGAGAATGTGTGTAAAGTTTATAAAATGAAATCAATCGGTGTTTAGGTTGAGGGGGGATTTGATTTCAAATAAGAAAATAAAACTAAACTAAATAACAAAAGCAAATTGACGAAAACATGTAAAAATGATTGAAGTGGTGAATTCGTTAGGAATTCGGTTCTTTGGTTCTATCTCCTACACCTTAGTTAAACATAATTCGATGATTTTTTGTTCTCAAACCTCTCCTAAAACTATTGATCGTAGATTAACAACAAGCTCTATTAACCCTAGTTTTCCCTTAGGTCGTATTTAATTAAGAGACGCTCGTTAATTAAACCTAGCCATCGAATAACCTAGAACAAGCTCTCTAGATTTAATTGGACAACTGTATTGTGAATTAGGAAAATAGATTAATCAAGGCAACAACCACACAAGCTCGGATTATTTAATCTAGGTTATGTTATCCCTAATGATCACGAACCATTAGTTGCTACAAATGAATCTCAAATATAACAATCACAGATTATTTTGAAATTCTAGCAATGGGTTCTTAGATAAAAACAATCAAATAGAGCATTCAATCATTCTCACACAAGACCTAAACATTAAACATAGGATAACACAATCAACCCCTAAGAAGAGAAAGAAACAACAAATACAAAGAAGGAATGCTTAACCGAGTTATCAGCGTTGATGTCGCTTCCGAACTGGCATCAGAAAACTACCCCTTCATAGGTCTTTCACGGTTAAGAGCTTCCGTAGGCCTCTTCGTGTTCCCCCGAGAGCACCTTCGGTTCAACCCCTGAAAACACCCAAAACCTTTCATCAAACCTTTGTGCCATCACACCCTCGGCATATATTAAAACACTAAGTTAAAAAATTAGGTCGGGTGGCATCTTAAGGCCTCACACATGTAAGGTATCTCTCGCAGGTGTGAGAGCACCTATATGGGTGTGAGGAATTTCTCATGCCCATGCACACCATGTAGCCGAGTATGCTTCACCCTCCCACTTCACGTTTTTGCTTTAGCCTCCTTTTATTGCTGCAACTGTCCACGCCAAGTGTAGCTCTCTCCATCTTTGGACAACATAAAGCACCTTCTTGCATGGCGTGAGGAATAACTCACACCCATGCAACTATATTGCATAGTCGTGAGTGCAATAATTTGGCATGTCTATAAGTTAATTCTCACGGCCATGACAAATTAATTCATGGTCGTGAGTGGCTGGTAGTTCCACCGAAGTGCAGTCCCACTCCATACATATTTCTTATATTTAATAGCTAGGTTTTAATACATGGGATAGCTGACTCCTTTGGTAGCATAAGTTGTCTTCATCTTGTAATCCATGGCTGTTATAATTCACTTACGGCTATGACAAAATTCCAGCAAGACGTGAGTGGTCTTTATGCTCTTCATTCTTCATCTTTCTTGGTAATTTCTTATCTTCTTCTTATTTTAATCTTCCTCATTTTTGTTCCCTAAAGACAAGTAGATATGATTCTTCGGAAAATGACCAAAATATAGAGCTTTCGACTCACTTTAACTCCTTTACTTTCAAATTGTGCCTACAACCACATATGAGTCAAAGTGAGTATCTTAAGCAATTTCATGTCATTAATTGCTAAGTGTTATGGAATAAATTCATAATCAATTAAGCACATATCAGTGGTTCCTAAGCAATAATATTATATCAAATTGATCCATACATCTCATTTTCAAGGCCCACTAAACATTGATAGATATGCTCATCCTCTCACGTCTTCTCCCATTTAGCACCTAGGTTGTTGGTACACCCTCCATAAGAGCATACTGGAGGTTGCATATAATTTGATAATTCGTTGCAAAGAACTTTGAGACGACCAAAATAAGTGGCAATCTTCTGTCCATCTTGAGTTCACTTGGATAAGTCTAACCTCAACTATTGAACATGAGGTCCATTGCCAATAAAAAATCTTTGTTTCAAATCCTCTCACATCTCATTGTCTTTTGATAATGTGTGACCTTCATGACAAGTACATCCTGATTTTGCTTTAATTTTCTATTCGAGACCACATTTTTATCATATGCATTAACATGGAGATGATTAGGCATTCTTTGTTTCATAAGCTACATTAGCCAAATAGCCTACCCTATTGACATGATTTTTCCCTTGATAAGCCCCTTTGAGCTTTATACCTTTCTTTTTGTATAAATCACATTACATGCTTTTAAACTTAACCAAATGTCCTACTTAAGCCATAAAGTTAGTGGAGCATTTGTGATTGTTTAGTTTATGGATGTACAAAATTCTAAGTATGGGGGCATACATATTTGTGGGTTAGTTATATTGATTGGGATGTTATTTTATGTCTTATCATTGAAATTTCCATGTTGATGTAGTTTCTTTTAATGATTATATATATTAAAAAGAAAAAAAGAGCAAAAGAAAATGAGAAAAGAAAAAGGAAAAGAAAAAAATGTTTAAATAAAGTTATCAAGGAGGAAATGCATGTGTTGCAAAGTTATTCATAATTAATGTATCCTCCTCAAGTTGTAATGAATGGGTTATTTGAGTATGTTGAATATGAGGTAGAAGTTATCTTGGAAGGTTCACTTATTGTAGTTTCAATGTATTGTTATCATCAATATTTATGAGTGATCTCTTCGGATTAGTATATGCTTAATGTGGTTTGTGTATGCGAGTTTGAATTTGAGTTGGAAAACATTATTTTTACATTCATCATAGTTGATGTAAACAATTGTGAGTGAATGTTGGATTTTGCACTTGATGTTGAATTGGTTGTTATTTGTTTCACTAACTTTGATGACTTTCATACTACTTGACCCCAATACATCTCACCTTACCCTTAGCCACATTATAACCCTGAAAAGTCCTTTGATTCATAATTATGCATGTGAATTTTAGTGATGGAGAAATGAAATTATATGCAAAGTTGTGGAATGACAAGATCATGAATGGTGTTGAGTGTACCCATGAATATATCTTGTTTAAACACATTTTCCAAGTATACCATTAGATTGCTCAGTTTTAAAGGTATTGAAAGTTGATTGATTATGAGTAAAAGCTTGGAATGTTAAGTTCTTGCTATGATTTTTGAAATTCGTTCATCTTTGTTTATGATTATGTATTCTTGGAACATGTGTGAATTGGATAAATGTTTTTGGGTCTATGAGCTTAATTTTGATATTTTGCTTAAGGACGGCCAAAAGATGAGTGTGGGAGAAATTGACATATGCTTAATTGATTGTATAATTATTCCATAACACTTAGCGATTAATGACATGAAATTGCTTAAGATACTCACTTTGACTCAAATGTAGTTTTATGTACAATTCGAAAGTGAAAGAGCTAAAGTGAGTTAAAGGCATAATATTTGTACCATTTTTCGAAGACTAATACTCACTTGTCTTTATGGAGCAAGAAGAAGAAAATTAAAAGCCAAGAAGAAGATAAAAAAAATGAAAACACAAAGAAGCAAAATTAAAGTTGCTCACGACATGCAGCTAGAAAAATAAGGAAGTAGAAAGTTGTGCATGTTTCATGCAACAACATGAATTTAAAGGATGATGGACGACTGCAACAACTGGAAAAGGAAAACTTTTAAACGACAGCACCAGAAGACAACAACAAAAACACAAATGGCCAGGAGAAAACGGTAGCGCATAAAGTGGATAAAAGAAGCAGCAATACGTCAACATCACATGAAGTAAAACGGCGATGCAGTAGGCTGGAAGCATGAGCAAAACGCAACGCATAAGGAGGAGAACGTAGGACCAAAACGACTGCAATTGGACAAGGCATGAAACGCACGCAAGACGTAAACAACGTCTGCGTTTCATGCAACCAAAACGCAGCTCTCGTTGGACATTTGGCAAAGAAAAAACGCAGTCGTTTGGCCAAATAAAGCAAAATGCAGACGTTGAACAAATTGAAACGCAGACATATTAAATAGGCAGAAAGGAATCAAAGGTTTTAACATGGGTTTTAGAAGAGAACAACAGGTTTTAAAGATAGAACAGGGGTTCTTCGGTGGAGGCTCTTGGGGGGCTGAATCAATTTCTTCTTGGGAGCTCTTGGTTTTAATGAAGAAGAGGGGCAAAGCTTTAATCTTTTGGAGATCCATAGAAGGGTAGCTTCCCGACGTCAGTTTGGAGGTGACGTCAATGTCGACGACCCGATTACGCATTCCTTTCATTAATTTGTTGTTTTCTTTCTCTCTTTAGAAATTGATTGTGTAATCCTATGCGTATGAATTTGGGTTTCGTGCATGAATGATCATGTTATCATTATAATCCGATTATTTATGTATGAACCTATTGGGTATTGTGAAAAGATGATTTTAATGCATTCCTTTGATCATTTTATTACAAACTCATTGCTAGAATATTCAATATAATCCGTAATTGTTATGTTAAAATTTATTTGTAGCGACTAATAATTCGTAATCATTATGGATAACATAATCTAGGTTAAATGACGTATCGTATGTAGTTGTTGCTTTGATTAATCAGTTTTCCTAATTCGTAATGTTACTACTCAATTGAATCTAGAGATCATATCCTAGGTTATTCGGTAGTTAGGTTTAATTAACGATCGTATCTTGATTAAACAATACCTAAGAAAAAACTCGGATTAATTATTAACCCATGATTAATAGTTGCTAGGAGAGGTTTGAGAATGAAAAATCAATGAAATATGTTTAATTAGGCTGGAGGCCGAGATTGAACTAAAGGATCGAGTCCCTACCGAATTTCCCACTTTTATTATTTTTTTTACATGTGTTCTTTAAATTGCTTTTGTTAGTTAGTTTAAATTTATTTTATTGTCTTATTTTTAAAACCAAAACCCCTCCAAAACTTAAACACTGATTAATTTCATTTCAATAACTTTGCACACACTCTCTGTAGGATCAACATAGACTCACCACTGCTACAGTAGTAGGTCTGGTTTATTTTGAATAGCGTTATGACACGCTATTATAGAGGTAGGATGTTCGAAATCTCTTTAGTGCTAACAATACAATGAATAAGTTTGTGGACTTACAAAGATTAAAAAAAAAACTCTCCAATGATAATAGAAATCATAAATTGATAGGAGAACATGATAGGAGAACATGTGCTAGACCAAAAGAGAAAGTAAGCATAGCCAAACTTTTTAAAGTTTTGTTTAATATAAGGTCATTTGCTTTATATATAATATCCTAGTTCGATTATGGTATTCTGTAATGTGTTGTACATTCATTTTTAGAGTATGCTCCATTTGTGATGTACTAGATCTAAGAATTTAAATGTATTATTAAGTTTATAATGGAGGTCACGAATAGACCAGAGATGGTCCTGGACTTGACCGAAAATTTCTTAGAAAATTTCTAAAAACTACGAAAAGCTATGGAATGAGTCTAAATGAGCTTTAAAAGCCCCAAAATATGATTTGGAGATTTAGATGACACTTTTGAATAAAATTCGGATGATTTTGGTGACATTCAGTGATTCCAGATTCAATCCGAAAATTTTTTGGGGCAACCAAAAAGTTACCAAATAATTTCAAAATATGATGAAAAGCTCTGGAATTAGGATTGGAGTCTATAAGAACTGAAACGAGTCAAAACGAAGGTTGTTTAGATAGAATTTGGGTAATCCAAAATTATTGGACTAAAATGCCCTTTTTGGAAAATAATGACTATTGATGATTTTAAGCCTATTCAAAATTTTTAAAAGCATCCAATCAATAAGTATTGACCCTAATTCAAGTATTTCACGGTCAATTTGATGATAAGACGATTGTGGAATAATTTCGGGATTTAATTCGGTTAGTTGGTCAACTAAAGGCATTGAAGGGAAATTTGGTATTTTTACATGATATTAGTGGATTGATGAGTTATTAGAGATGACCAATGAGATGATGACATGTGTTTGATGATTCATTAGTGATGACAAATAGGAAGATGACACGTGTAATCCATTAAATAAGTATAAAAAGCAAAACTTAAGACATTTTGCTTCCTTCTTTCAACATTAAAGTGAGAATGAAATAAAAAGGGAGAAAAGAAGAGAGAAGAAGCAGACTCACGGCAAAAGAGAAAAGAAGAAGGTAGCAGCCAATTTTGATGGGTTTTGGAGCATGATTTGAAGAGAGCTTCATCAAAACTAAATATTCTTCAATTGTTCAAAAGATTGAAAGAAAGCGGTATGTTTCCTAGCTTAAATTTCTAATTTTTATAGCATTTCTTGAGTGAGATGGATGTGTTTAAGACCAATGTTGTCTTGTTATTACTTTGATGTTTCTTTATGTGGAATTAGATGAATAGGACGAGAAAGAAATGTGTAGTGGAATTCTGTCTTAAGTTAACTTGAACCAGTCCCAATGTTTTGACCATAACTTGGCCTACAAACCTCCAAATAGAGTGATTTCAATTGGATATGAAACCTAAGACAGTACTAAAAATCTCTAGAAGAGACCTAGACCTAATTCAGGATGAATGATATTGAAATTTGAGATCGAATGTGGTAACCTGATATTGCCTCGTGTTGAAACAACTTGTGATATTTGATACATTGTTCATGATTTATAAGTTGAAATGGCATAATTTTTGATGATGTAGAAACTAGAGACATAGGGGAACAAATGTCTAGAAGACCTCAAAATCTAATTTGAACGGTTTCTATGTGAAAATTAAGGAACAAGTAGAGGTATGGATTCTGGACATGGGTCATAACCGTGACTCATTATGCATGATTGTGTTATGGTGAATTAAATTGCATGAGATTGTGTTTTGAAGAAATTGGTAAGTTAGAATGGATAAAATATGGTAATTAAGTGACTTTTGAAGTTATATTTGGAAACGAAGATTAATAGGTTAACTTTCGGAAGTAAGCAGAAATACGATTAGCGTACGTGTTACACGATTAGATACAAATCTCGAATTTGTTTATACTGAATATATAGTTTTAATGCCTTATTTCCTAATTTGGAAATAAATGCCTAAGCGAAATGGTTTGGTATAGGTAAAGGAGAGTCACTGAATGCGTGAGTGTGCTTGGCGATAAGTGTGCACAACGTTGAGTGTATTTTAACTGTTTTATATGAATAAGTTATTTGCAAAAGAATTGATGACATGTGAGTTCCTTTAAATTGATTTTATGCAAATGGTTTCTAATTTATCATGAAATAAATAATTATGTTAAGTTTTATATAAATGATACATTTCAAGTGAGTACTACTAGAATAAGCTTATGATATGAATTGAGGTTAAAAAGTTAAACTTCATACGAATTGAAGTTACATAGAAAGTATGATATTAGTTGAATAAAAAGGGAATGAAACTTTTAGCTTACGGTACACCGTTAGGCTTGATAATAGTTATTATACCAATTTATAGCAGTTAACCTAGTACAGGAAATTGATGTAGAACCAACTCCGTAAATAGTGATTAACCAGTCATGGGTAAGCGATGTAGAACCAACTCAATGACTTGTTACGGGTAAGTGATGCAGAATTAGCTCCGTAACTACTGATATATTTATGGCGGTTAACTTATTACAGGTAAGCGATGTAGAACCAACTTTGTAAATATTGGTTAACTAGTCACGAGTAAGCGATGTAGAATCAGCTCCATGACTTATTACGGGTAAGTGATATAGAATCAGCTTCGTAACTACCTGTATATTTATGGCGGTTAACCTGTTACGGGTAAGCGATGTAGAACCAGCTCCGTAAATATTGGTTAACCAATCACCAGTAAGCGATGTAAAACCAGTTACGGGTAAGTGGTGCAGAACTAGTTCCATAATTGTCAGTTTATAGTGGTTAACCTATTACAGGTAAGTGATATAGAACAAGCTCTGTAACCAATGGTTAACCAGTCGTGGGTAAGCGATATAGAACCAACTCCGTAACTTTATGCCTAGTTACCGTATGGTAAAGGGACTAGTGGTGGGTTATGTTGATAAGAAAATTCATGACAGTAATAATGCTGCCACTATTTATTTTTAAAAGTTATTTGAGAGGTATCGTATGGTACCAATTCTAGTGGTTGGCTTATTTTTCAGTATTAAAGTTTTCAGAAAACTTTTTGCAACCACTATTTATTGATTAAGGAAAATAAAAAATGGAAACCTTTATATTATGAGTTTAATTTCGAAAAGCACTTTGAAATAGTATTTAAGAGAAATTGAAATATGTTTTACGAAATGTTGTGTTGTTACCAGATTTGATGATGCATGAATAAATTGTTATGAAAAATGCTTTACTATAAGTTTTATATTTGTATGAGAATATTACCGCTATGTTGTTATGAAAAGTTCAATTTTGTTTTGTAAACTGATTACACTGACTGAGCTCGTTTAGCTCACCCTTATTTTTTAATGTTTTTAAACAAACCACCCTAGATATATGTACAAGTGTTGAAGTAATTGGGACTCCGCCTCAAGATTAGTTATATCGTCAGGTGCTGCTGTGCTTGTGTTATTTTGATATTTACATTTGTGTAAAGAATGGGGGTTTATAAAGGCTTTTAAATGAAATGCATGAATATGTTTTAGCTTTTTAAAGTTTATTGTAGTAATTGTTGAAAATTGTTTGATTGGGGTTGCTTGTGAATGGACTTGAAGTCCATAATTTTTAGTTGAGAAATTGGTGTGAATATAGAAGTGTTTTAAATGTGCTATGCAGGTTTTGAAAATTTTGGGAGAGTCAAAATACAGTCGTTGTGTTGCTGAAAATTTTAGTAAAACAATTGAAAAGAAAAAGTTCTCACTATTTTCCACGCTTTTAACTACTAAAATATAAAAGGTTTTTAACAGTTGAACGGCTTGGCTTTACGGGAGCCCTTCGGTTGAGTTAGATATCAATTGAAGGGCTACTGTAGGGTCGCCGAAGGGCTCCACTCGAGTCCCGAAAGGGGAACTGAAGGATGGGTCCTTTCATTATATGCAACAAACTACTCTATGTGAAGGATTGTCCAAAAGGACAAAGTTAAAAGCACTATTGGCTGAAAAGTAAGATAATAATGAGCTAGTGATTGTCAATTTGTTGGTAACGAAAAAGAACTTTGATAAATGGATTCTCTTACTACACATTGGAAGGAGTTAGGAACGAGGACAAAGTTTCAACAATGCACACTTGCTTTGATGATGAGGGGTTGCAGATGGACTTATAGTCCCATTTGATTATGGTTCCATTAGTATGAGGTAAAAGGTTGTTATCTAATGAGTTATATATATAGGCAACAGAGGTTGCTACAACTATTTTTCGAAGCACTGACATGGATGGAGTGCCCACATCTTTGCTCATTAATTCAACATGTTGAGAGAGTCTTTTGCAGGGTAAAAAAGTATTGCTTGGCCAACTTTGAAAGCTAATGACCAAGTTTGAACATAGTAGGCAGATTTGAAAAAATTGCAGTCGATGAGGAAGTCAACTTTCTTTTGCTAGTAGAGGTCTGTGAGACCTCTTTTCAATAGATGACTATCACATAATTTGCAAAAGTTGAACAAGATGAATATGGTATAATTTTGACAAGAAGTTAGCGCAACAAAAACTGTCCTACAAATTACAAATGTGTAAATGACATATTTCTGTGAGATATTTCACTAAAGTTATTAGGTGATGTTCTGTATTATTGTAACAACATTGGCAACCCAAGACATGGATTTTCGCTAGATCAAAGTTCACCTTAGCTATTAGCGGTAGTAGTTATGTTATGACAATATTGTAGGTTATATTGGTTATTTCAATTATTTAGTTATTTTAGCTAGTAGTTAGTTGTCCTAATCTTTTCGTTTAATAGTTATTTTGATTGGACTGACCTTACTGGTTATAACTTACTAACTTGTGTAAAGATTAGAACATGTTAGTCTTTACAACTAGGGTATAATTGTTGGAAATCTCTTCTAACTTTTGTCTTCTATAATCCCTCATTTCAAGTGTTATCATTAATGACATACTAATAAAAGCCCCTCACTTGTGTATATTTTGTGTTAATTTATATTTTGTCCTAAAATGAATATATGGAAGGTGTTTGTAAAAACATACCAAATGCATACTTAAAATTGTTCGTTATTTACTTATCTATATTTGGTAAGAATTGGCTGTAGGCTTACAAAACAATCATATACACTTCTCTTCGACCATATTCATTTGCTAAAGTCTCAAAGTTCGAAAATCAATATGCACAACAACTGTTGGACATAATGTCTCAGTTGAGTGTATAATAAATGTTTGGCATAATTCTTAAGTGAAATGCACATTACTTATTTGAAAGAAATTCGTTGAGAAACTAAGTTGCGATATGATAAGATTGAGTCTCAAAATTATCCTAAAAGAAAGTGGGAGTGTGTGTTCGGTGAGGTGAGTTAAGATAGGATCAAGGATGTAGGAGTTAGGTCTTCTAATTTGAGAATTGATGTTGTAGTTGAAAGCTCTTTTAGATTGAGGAATCTAAAAGGATGTAGGAGCTAAGTCGTCTAATTTGAGAACTGACGTTGTGCTTAAAAGCTCTTGCAAGTTGAGAATTCTAAAAGAAGGTGGTGATTTAGTGGATAATACATCGATAGGTTGATTTGATTTATGATAGTTTTAGTGGAAGTGGTGATATTAATGATAATAATTTGCGTAAAGTTGGCGCAACATTTTAAAGTGAATTTTGGTTGAAACATCTTAAATAAATGAAAGTAAAACTCATGTTTAACATAAAGGAGAATTAGATAAGGAATTTACAAAAAATTGTGAAGTTAATGTTGTTGGTTCTCAAACTCTTAGACTATCAGAAAATAAGAATCAAAATCGAAGTGTTTAAAACGGGGGAAGCACTTCTTCTTTGGTTATAGATTGCTTAGTAGTTGAAAGAAATTTGAATGGCATTAGAGAAGAATCACCAGGAGGAACAAGGTTAAGAAGCTGAACATATAAAAATTATAAAATATTATAATTATTTTTTAAACACAAATATTAAAATTTGATATCTATTTTAAAATATTAAAATTTAATATATATTTTAGCACAAACCTTAAAGTTCAAAAAGATGTTTTTTCCTTCTAATTTTAATGCTTTTAAGAGTTTACTCGATCAGTTTTCCAGAAATCAGTTGTGTTTCAAAGGTCTTGCATATGATGCTTTGACTTGCGGTCCTTCATATGATAGTATAAATTCCAACGAATGATGGTAGATAAATCTGTTTAATGCAGCATTAGAACCAGCAGGCATATTGACATTGAGTTTCCATCGCCCAATTTCCAGGTTTGCAATGTAAGAGTTCACATTAGAAAGATCCAAGAAAAGTGTAATCAGAAATACACACATTAAGCATTGATAGTGAAGTCCGTCCTCATCCCATAGAATGGGGCATTGTACGGCAAGATATGCATAGCCAAAACTTTATTTCGAAAACCAACGGACAAATTATCAATCTTAAAACCACAGAGATAGGGTCGATCAAGTCTTCATATGTGGCAATGGAGGTAAGTAAAAAGCTACAGCAACAGCAACTGCAGTGGCAGATATAGCCAGCATTCAATTCCCATTACCTCTTTTCCTGGTCTGGAATCACAAATTACAAAATTGTTCTAATGTAATCGTAAGCTAAAAACTCCAGTTGCTCAAGAGCCAGTTTGTTCTTTTCAGGGCAAAGGAAGACCGTATAGATTGTTTGCATCACCCTGGCAAAAATAATTTATCCTCCCACTATGAATAAGTTTTAAAGACAAATGATTTTTTAAAAATATTTATGGACTAGAAACTAGAAAAGCATCGATTGGGAAAATAAGTTAGCTCTTATACAAACCATTTCTTGAAGCTTTCGTGGGCAGAATCTATGCCTTGTGATTTTTTGCCATCTCCTCCACATCTAGTTCCACTTCTAATACTGGTGCATCCTTTTGCATGCTATAATGACTGGTACATGGAAAATAGTACTTCAAACCCATAATGGGCGTTATCAAGCTTAACATAGTTTTAACAGTGGAGACTAGCAACTTACCTATTCTGCACAGGACCATGATCTACAGCAGTTCGAAGGCAATATATAACTCGACCAACTATGTCTGACATGGTAACTGGCCCAAATGTTCGACTATCATTAGCTTCCTGAGTTCCCTCCAGAAAATATATGGGGAAAGATAATCAGATTTTGCCAAAAAATCCATAAAAACACATGCTCTTTGAGGTATATCACCAACAGTATATAAAAGCAGCCTACATCGTGAACTAACGAACCTGAGATCACCAAATGTTCTGAAAAGCAGAAAAAAGAAAAGGCTTTGTTGTTCAGGCCCTTAGTTGTGCTAATTAGTGTGAAGAGTGTATATTCCTCAATTGTGGAATTAATTGTATTTTCCCCAATTAGTAGGATTCCCTAATTAGTCTATGTTTTAGGTGGTAATTAGGCATACAAACTGTATACGTATAAATAATCTATAAATTGTTCGTATAATATGAGCCTTTTCTCCCAACTTTTCCTCGTGGTATTAGAGCCTTGGGGTTTATGAGGAAAATTGTGCTGCTGTCTTCATTGCAATTTCTAGCATTCTTTATTGCTGCGATCTCCAATCATCATGCAACCCAATGGTGCACTTTCACAACCAAAACATACCCCTTTTCATCACTGTGACTTCTTTTTCTTTTAAACTCTAAATCATAACCTCACCCAATTCAAACTCAAATCACAAAAGCCAAGTCTGAAATCACAGAAATTAATTCTATCTAAATAGCCACCCAAAATTCTAAATAAGTTCAATCAAAAGATGAGCTTCCAAACATTTCAGTAACATATGACCCTCCCTAGACTCCCGCAAAGCGGGGAGCCTTGTGTACACTGGGCATGTTGACTTTACTGATTGAATGGTAAGAACTATCTAAAGTGGTCTCAACTAGCACAAACCATCCTCAAAAGGTAAAGAAAAACTGAGTAACCTATTGGGAACTCGTCCCAAACAAGGAGAATCAGGTTTCAAAGCATGGGAGGAAGAGGACTCTCTTATTATGTCATGGCTACAGAGTTCTGAGACACCTGAAATAACTGATACCTGCATGTTTCTCCCAACAGCAAAAGAGATTTGGAGACAATTCAACAAACTTACTCTAAGGTTAAGGATCAAGTATATGAAATAAAGGTAAAAGCCAGAATAACAAGACATGGAGGGAAATCAGTCACATAATACGCCTATCTATTATAGATTCAGTTGCCGGAATCGGATTACTAGAGACCTCAAAGACAGCCTTTGATGTACAAACTGTAAGAAATCAAGACACAACAAAGAAAGTTGCTTGAAATTGCATGGTAAACCACCAAGCTGAGAGTGGGGCAACAAGGGAAACTAGCCTTCTAATTTGGCCGACAGCACTCAAAATAATCAAGAAAAGCTATAGGAACTGGGGGAATTCAGCATTGAAGATATTGACAAGCTTAGAAGGCTACTGCATTAGCTAAATAAAACATCACATGCGAGTTCATTAGCTCTGACATCACTCACATAATCAACAAAAGCTACAAGAACTGGGGCTATTCAGCAGTGAAGATATTGACAAGCTTAGAAGGTTAATGGGTCAGCTAAGTAAAACATCACATGCAAGTTCATTAGCTTTGTCAGGTAATCCGTCTTGTTCAATTGGATTTAATGTCTTGCAGAAATCCTTGTCATTTATGGGTAATAGATTCAGGCACCGCGAACTACATGACCAACTCACCCAAGATTTAATGTCTCGCAGAAAGCCTTTTGCATTATTGGGTAATAGATTCAGGCACCACGAAATACATGACTCACTCACCAATCAATTTATAATTTACACTCTTTGTCCAAGTAATAGAAAAGTTATTATTATTGATGGGTCTCGTATCATTGTTGTTGGCATAAGAGACATACAACTTTTCCATCAATCAGATCAGAAAATGTCCTTCATGTTCCTAAGTAAAATTTTCAAAACTGGGAAAAATCTGAATTATCAAATACCTAAGGACAGGAATGCAAATAATTAACTCCTAAAAACCAAACCTAAAATTACGAGTACAACGATCAATAACTCTCTGCCATGCCCATCTTGCATAAAAAGGAATGAAATAATCTTTTACATAAGCCCTTAGTAAAAACATATGCTAATTGACTCTCTGAATTTGTATAGTTGATTCTAAGGTTTCGATCATCCAATTTTTCTTTTATAAAGAATAGATCAATCTTAATATGTTTTTTATGATCATGCTGGACTGGATTATGAAATGCTAATATATGCCTTATTTTCACAATGTAGCAACACAGACTTCTTTTCAAGAAGACGTATATCTTGCATTAAAGAAGATGCATATCTTGCATTAACTTTTTAATCCATAGAAGTTCACATACTCCGTAGGCCATAGTTCTATATTCTTCTTCAGCACTCGATCTAGCAACATCGTATTTTTGGCTTCTCCAAGTGACCAAATTCCCACCAATGAAGGTATAATAACCAGAAGTAGATCTTCTATTATTAGGAGATGCCGTCCAATCAGCATCAATGTATGCTTCTATTCTTAAATGGCCATCGTTCGAGAAGAGTAATCCTTTACCAAGACTAGATTTGAGATGCCTAAAAATTCGAAAAACAGCATCAAGATGTGTAGTCTGACGGCTATGTGTAAATTGACTTAGTATACTCACTGCATAAGGGATGTTAGGCAGTCTATGAGAAAGATAAATCAATCTACCAATCAATCTTTGATGTTGATCAATGTCAACCTGTTCTCCAATATTTTCCTGTAATCTATGATTGGCTTCAATTGGAGTATCAGGAGGTTTATAGCCTAATATTTCCGTTTCTTTTAGTAAGTCGAGGACATATTTTCTTTGGGAGATAAATAAGCCCTTTTTTGATTGAGCAACCTCTATCTCAAGAAAATATCTTAGTTTGCCCAAATCTTTTATATTGAACTCATTGGCCAAATATTTCTTCAATCTGGTCGTTTCGTCTTGATCGTTACCTATCACCACTATATCAACAACATATACGATAAAAAAAGTAATCTTATAGATGTTTGATGAACATAGTGTGACTTGTGTTGCTCTGTTTGTAGCCAAAAGCAATCATTACTTTACTAAATCTATCAAACCATGCTTAAGGTGACTGTTTCAAACTGTATAAAAACTTTCTATAAATAACATACTTCCCTTTATTTTTTTGATTAGAAAACCTGGAAGAATCTCCATATAGACTTCCTCTTCCAAATCACCATGTAGGGAAGCATTTTTAGCATCAAACTATTGAAGGTCCCATCCAAGATTAGCTGAATAATATAAGAGGACTCTTATTTGATTCATCTTGGCAACAAGTGCAAATGTTTCATGGTAATCGATCTCATAGTTATGGGTAAAACCTTTTGCTGCCAATTGAGCCTTTAGCTTATCAATAAAGCCATCTGCCCTACGTTTTACCGTGAATATCCATTTACATCTTACTGGCTTCTTGCCCAATGGAAGATCGACAAATTCCCAAAGTTCTATTCTTTACCAAGGCTTTCATCTCTTCCACCATGGCATCTTTCCATTTAGGATCATTAACTTCCTTCCACCCCTGTGGTAAAGAGAGAAAATGCAAGGAAGACAAGAAAATAGGAGTATAGCTTATAGAACCTTTCCCGAAAATAAGAGATAAAGAGTCACCAACTATACAGACTTTATCATGACTTGAAAAAGAATAATAGGTGAAGATTTTTTTTTGAGCACTAGTCATATTATATAATGCTCCAGAGTCTAAAATCCATGAATCATCAAGAATATCATAGATATTTTGAACAATATGCCTAGGATTAAAGCTGAACGTGCAAGATAAAAGGAAGCAGAGGAAGGAGATTCAAGCCTGGCCATAAGAATTAGAAAGTCCACCAAAAGAATTGGTTCCTCTTAGCAGTTTAGTATCAAGAGTTTCAGACATGTGAGCTTAAGGCTATGCACTCCCAAACCTTTTACCACTTCGACCACGTGTTGGACGACCATGAAGTTTCAAGCATGAGTCCTTGATATGTCTCAGTTTCCACAATAATTACACTTTTTATTATCTTGTTCTACTCCCTTCATAGAATCACCCCTAACTACATCAACTTTTATATTGATGCTAGATGAGTTGACCATCATAACTGATTGTTTAGTAGAAACAGTTGGCAACATAGCATTACATCTTCTCTCTTCCTGTTGCACATAGCTATATGCTTGCCACAGGGAGGGAAAGGATCATGCCCAAGAACTAGTATTCTAATATGATCAAACACATCATTCAATATAGTTAGGAAGACATACACACGTTCCTTTTCAATTAATTTGTGGAACTTTGTTGCATCAATTGTACAAGATGCTTAAAAATCTTGATAACGGTCAAGTTCTTGCCATAAGCCACTAAGTTAAGAAAAATATTGAGAAATAATCATCTCATCTTGTTTGGTTTCATGAAATTTTTTCTAGAACTCATATATCTAGGCATCATTACCTGATTGGGAGTAAGTCTGTGCAGCTGCATCCCAACTTTCCAAATCTATATCTAGGAGAAAATAACCTCATGAAAGTTGTGGTTGCATTGAGTTGATAAACCATGACATGAGAGAGTTTTCTAGATCCTATTTGCTGTGTCAAGCATCAATTTCATTTGGTTTTATTTTTCCATTATTGATATAGCCTTGCAATCCCTTAGCCTGAATAAACAACAAGCATGACCGCCACCAAGCAAGATAATTTGTTCCATCTAGTTTAACTAGACTGATTTGTAGAGAAGGATTGTCATTAAAATTGGCATGTTCAATCATATACTTAAAAGATTTTTCCTTCCTTTTTATGGATTTCAAGACCAAGGATCAAAGAAGAGGGTTGGAGTTGCTAAGGAAAAGGACGGGCTATACTAATTGGAAACTTCAAACCAATCATCTATGAGCAATAGTAATCGATCTTTGTCACATTTATTATCATCAAAAAGGGATGTTATTTTGTTACAACATTGTTAGGTTATGATGATGATATAATTGTGACCGACAATGATTAAAAGGAGAGACGATCTTTGAAGGAATGTTTAATTCGAGGGTTTGAAATAAAGGAGCTAGGTAGTTCAAAATATTTTTTAGGATTGAAGTAGTTCATTTCAAGTAGGGGATCTTCATCTTACTACAGAAATATGTAATTGATCTCCTATAAAAGACAGGAAGACTAGCTTGTAAACCGACACCAACAACTATAGATCCCAACTATAAAATTGGTGAAGTTAAAGAAAATTCTTCTATTGATCAAGAGATGTAGCAGCATATAGTTGGAGAACTCATTTATCTATCACGTACAAGGCTAGATATAGCATATTCAATTACTGTAACAAGCCAATTTATGCAATGATCCCTAAGGAGTTCATCGACAAGCTACTTATAGAATTCTAGGCTACTTAAAAATAATTCTAAAGAAAGGAATTCTTTTCAGAAGAGATAACGAGTTAGTCTTTAAAGCAGATGTTGACATAGACTATGTAGGTCCACCAATTGATAGAAGGTCTACTTCTAACTATTGTACATTTTTGTGTGGCAATTTGGTAACATAGAGGAGTAAGAAGCAGAATGTTATGGCGATATTAAATGCAAAGGCAGAATTTAGATTTATAGCACTAAGGATTTATGAGCTACTATGGTTAAAGGTAATCATTGATGACTTGAGGAAAAATTGGAGTGGTTTAATGAGGTTGTACTACAATAGTAAATTAGTGGTAAATATTGCATGTAATCCAATACAACACAACAAGAAAAAACATATTTAAATTGATAAGCACTTTATCAAAGAAAAAACAGAAGGTGGGTTAATTTGTATAACTTATATTCAAACTGGAGGGCAACTTGTAAATGTGCTTACAAAAGGGTCTAGCACAGAAGTATTGCAGAGTATCCTTGGCAAGCTAGGAATGACAAATCCAAATTCACTAGTTTGAGGGGGAGGGTGAAAAAGGGTTTGTTGGTCAACCGCTTAGGCATGCCTAATTAGTGTGAAGATTGTATATTCCCTCATTAGTCAGATTAATTGTATATTCCCCAGTTACTAGGATTCCCTAATTAGTGGGATTCCTATGTTTTAGATGATAAATTTAGGGAAGTTGTTCTTTTCCTTTATAGGTGTACAAGCTATGTGTATAAATACCTTATACATTGTTCATAATAAGATAAGCCTTTTCTCCCAACTTTTCCTTCCTAAGCAATAACGTTAAATGGAACTAAAGCAAGGGAGGCATAAAACAATGTTTTTATGACCAACATCCAAGATGAACATGAATGTAATCAAGTAGGCATAACCATCGTAGACATAAGATGCACATTTGCACAATTTCAGGCAAGAGAATCATCCAAACACAATATTTGTAAAAACAAATTTTATCATAGTGAAAAGAAAAATGAAAAACACGAGTAACTTTACACTTTTCTTTGGGTAGGAAAATTTACCATTTACCACAATGACTATGATAACTCTTTGATAGCAATTCACATAAAAGAAGGGGAGAATAGAGAGTGAGTTCTTCACACAGTTATAAGTTGGCAAAAACAATAAAATAGAAAGAATTTCATGAAAATGAATAATTAGTAAAGCCAAAAACATAAGGAGGTATATAATAACAACAGCAACACCCAGTATAAATCCCGCTAAGGCGCGGAGTCTGGGGAGATCTAGTAATACGCAGCCTTATCCCTAACTAGTAGAGAAGCCTTTTCCAAACATAAGGAGATATATCCAAAAAGAAAGAATTTTAGCTCGAAAGATCACAAATAAGAAAAGAGATTCATATTATAACTTGAAATATAGTGCAAACGCAATAAAGAAATTTTTGATAGTAAATGTTGTTAGCTATATCAAGTATGTTCCTAATTAAGGTAGAAAAATACTTGAAACCTAAAACTTGATTGTAAACAATAAGAAACGTCCTGCTTGTTCCATCTCCAACTAGTAAGAAGAAAGAAATTTCCCAATACAAGTAAAAATTAGAACCATAGAGGGGCCATCATTATTGTTAAGTTTCTTAGAAAAGTAATTTCTAAAATAGAAATCTAGTCATATCAGAAGTGGAGCAACAGTCCATTCAAATTTCCTTTGTTGCATTAGGCAAGATACAAAGTTAGTTGTGGGGTTATGCAATGGCCATGATATTATTATGAACCTATGACTTGAGGCAGAAAAAAAAAAAAGCAACTCCAATAAGAGTTTGTGAACTATTAGAAAACTGATGCAAAAGAGCTTAAGGTCTATAAAGAAATAAGAAGGGAAATCAATCTGTTGAAAGTAGAATGTGAACATGATCTGCTATTTATGGACATGATCTTCTATTTATGGAAAGTTATCGTTATTAGC
>JAOQMM010000009.1:7439935-7454400 GCA_027563515.1 Erythroxylum platyclados | reverse complement strand
GGTAACTAACGAGATTAATGCCTAAATCATCAGCCGAGATCAGCGCCTATATCTTCAAGGATTTGTATCCTTATCATCATCATCCGGAATGAACTGTTCTTTATACGTTATATCCTATCCACCACGCTCAAGTCCCACATTATCCTTATTGCTGCCTGAACATCGTCAATTCCACCAAGGACATTGATTAAATTATGTTAAAAACACCGCTTGAATTTGCTCCAACTCTTGAGGTTTGTCATCAGGAAAGAATTCGGGGTCATTTTTTATGTAGAGTCCACCATATTCAAGAAGAAAATTTTCCGGGGATATGCAACTTTTCATGTATTTAAGCACAAATCAGATCATAATTTTGATATCTACATTCTCTTGTCTTTGGACAATGGATGTATCATATATGTACTCACTTTAAAAGGATCTTCGTGATTCGAAAATAGTTCTCTACTAGTTATGGTTAAGACTGTGTATTATTAGACCTCTCCAGACTCCGTATCTAAGTGAAATTTTTACTGAATGTTGTTGTTGTTGTTGTGTGTAAAAGGATCTTCGTGACTTTCGATTGTCGAGCAAAAGTTAGCTTCCTTTTGCCGCCACAAAATGCAAAGCGTGGAACCAAAATGGGACATTAATGATTATCTACAAAAGACCAGGATTTTTCACATATACGTTATGGCTGAAAATCTCAGTTTTAGGTATTAAAATGCTAATACAAACAAGATTAGTATCATTGACTTTCGCGAGTTACTTACGTTCTTGTGGATAATCTCAGGATAATTGGCCTGAAACAGCATGAAAGCTTTCCTGCTAACTAGACGTAGCTCCTTCATTTCTGATCCTGGAAAATTCTTCGGATATATAATCTGTACTGTAGATTCTGTACCACCAGCTCTAAAGCTGAGTTGCTTGATGCCTTTCTCGACGTATAGGATCTTACTTCTCAGTAACTTCTCACTGTCCTCTTCTGTTCCTAAGATTTCTCTGTATCTATGTATTTCCTTTAAAGCTTCATGTATGTTGCAATACAAAGGGTGACCTTTCTTGTCTGCGCTATGTGTGTACACAATTTTGTCAACATGAAGAAGCAATTCCTCTTCAAGAACCGCATCGACATTGTATTATTTACGCCATCTCAGGGTCCTTCTAAGCATCTCAAATGCTTCACGAGGCTTGTAATGTTTTGCCTTCAGGAACATGATCAGCACAATATCTGTGCCTTCATGACCTTTACTTGGCAACAATGGCACACCCCAGAGGCTAATCTCTTCGTTCTGTTCATTGGCTCTTCTTATTTCTTCCTCGGCGAGGTGCTTTATGAGTCTTTCTGTAAGATAGTTCACATGAATTGCAAGTTCTACCAGGCATCCACGTTCCAATAATGCCTTCTTTTTTCTGATCTTCCTGGATCAAAGGCGCAACATTTGTTGGGTTGCTTCTTGGGGTACATTCCTCATAATTGGCCCCTAGTCCTTTGTGCCTAGGCTTCCTCTCTTTGTGCTTTCCATGATCTTGTTTTATCCTTGTTTTTCCCGTGAATTTTCTTCTCCACTCTCAATATATATTTAATCTAACAAAGTTGAAGTTTCTGTTAGATGGGGTGCAGGGCTTTGCCAAAAACAGTATCAGAGGTGCTGAGAATGTAACGGAGAGAAAGAGGAAGAGATCATGGAGGAGGTGGGCAGAGAAGGTGTTGCTTCCATCCTTAAGGGAACCACAATTGAAGAAATCTTAGCTGCTTTGGGTTTAGAGACCGCTCATTAGCTTTAGCTGCCACCAATCATACATAGGTGGGGACGGACAATAGTATGGATTGGTCTGAATCCAAAACTAAGGTGGCCTTGAAGGGAATGGTCAGCAAGTATGTTCAATTGAGAACCTGTTTTAATAAATTCAGGTGACCAGAAGGGTGACGAATGTTCATGGACACAATAAGACAGATTATTGAAAACAGATAATCTCATTCCGACCCGGAAGGGAATGACCATGAGGATGACGAAAGGACAAGGTTTACGTAGAACAACTACTCTTCCAAGATTTTGTAGCACGCACGTAACAGTCACAGGCGGACCAAATCACACTCGTACAAGTAGCAAGTGCCTTTAACAGACTATCTGCGACGATATAATTAATAATAACATACAGCATCCACTAACACCGTACATGCTCTCGTGACCAAACTACAGCTCCAAACACTTCAATTAGGTGAACTGTAAAATCAAGTCCATAACTACGATTATAAAATCATAAATTTGAGTTTAATTGTGTTATAAAATTCAACATTTCTCTCAGATTAGATATACTCGGTACTTTGATTTATACATCACCGTCCGGGAAAGAGTTCATTTGAAGGCATACATATGGGCAAGTCAATAGGGTGTGCGCGTGAAAGAGAAACATCAAACACATTTAAGCACTCGCGGTGCAAGATTATCACATAAAAAACCTAGCTGCACTTAACCTCCTGTAATGTTTACAAGTAGAAGGTTCAGCGTTTGTAAATGCTAAGGTATTTACAGCTAGCTGCAATCATCAATTTTCACTCTCAAGATGATACATATTTTGTAAGGTCAAACGTCAGTGTTCTCGAGCAGCTGCAAAAGAAAAGCATTGTATCAAGACGAAAGTCGTAGTCACATTGAAACATAAACCATGTATTGGCATTAAAGCAAATTGCAGGAGATAAGAAAAGTCCACCTCCTCTCTGAGTCCCTATAAACCCCAACCAAACCTTCGGCCTTATCATAAAAGGTATCCTTTAGAGATATCACAATGCTCTGAAAACCAGTGCCACTATCAGCGTCCTGGTTGCTCCTGACCCCTTCACATGACTTTGATCGAATAAATCCCGCTACCTTAGCAACATTAAGATTGTCCAACGCAGCATCCACCTCATCCAATATGAAAAATGGTGAAGGCCTATAGCTGAAATCATTTCACACGGCAAAGGAAGAAACCTTTAGGTGGCAGTTTACATGATAACTAAAAAAGTAGAAGAAATGCCAATATCCATTAACCCATAAATTAGCCAGCTTTATCTCCAACTTCCCATCAGAACTTGTGCAATAATTCATAGGAGTCAAGCTTGTGCAGCTCAAGACAAAACACCATTGCAGTGAGTAAAATATCAATAAAGTAAAAGAAATCTCCAGAATCATAGCATGTACAATTTCTCACATTAGGTTGGCTAATCTGTTAAATCTTCCACCTATGCCAATTGCATAATCGAAATAAAGCCTCACATTGAAATCAAAACTCACAAATTGAAAATCTATTCTAAGTAATGGGCTAAAAAGCTGACTTTTAATTCAAAATTAGGAACAAGCAGGATGAAAATGACCATGTGATGTCCACATGGATACGTGATAGTACAGTAAAAAGTTCATTAGTTTATGGCATACCTGTGAATGGAGAAGAGTAATGCCAATGCTGCAACAGTTTTTTCCCCACCAGACAGCTGTTCCATATCTCGAAAGCGCTTTGTTGGGGGCATAGCAGTGTACTTGATACCATGTAGGAAAGGATCATCCTCATTTTCTAGATTCAAGTATGCTGTCCCACCAAGTGGATGAGTGCTGCTCTTTGTTAGCTGTTTGTAGATCTTGTCAATGTTATTTGAGATATGGTTGAAGGCTTCCATAAATAACTCGTACCTGTTTAAAACAATTGAAGCCAGGACACTTTTAGAACACTAATAAGGGTCTGTCTCTTTAGCCTCACTAACTCCAATGTAGTAAACACATATATATGCGGGATAGAAAGGGTTGTCAAAAGCAACAACAAGTCAAGATTAACAAACTAAACTGTGCAGCTGAAGAGCATTAATTGAATAATATGGGTATCACCACACAAATCCAGTGATAAATAGAGCTTCTGGATGAAGACAGAAGGGTAGAACTGCATTGACACCTTTCCACAAATATTGAAGTTTCTATTAAGGCTCAATGCATTCAAAACCAAAAGGACATGCTGTTACCTCCTCTGCTTAACTGAATTGTAAGCATCAGCCACTTGCTTTTCCTCCTTTCTTGCTGCTTCAAACTCTTCAGTTACTGCTCTTTCCTTCTCCTGCAGTGCTTCATATTGATCCAAAGCTTTCAAATTCGGAGCAGTTCTTTCAATTTCTGATACTACAGCATCCATTTTTTGTTTAAAATCAACCTCAATCTTCTCCCTGTCAGATGGTCTCCTATCCTGAAGAAGAGATCTATCCAACTGACCAAAATCAAAATAAGGCCCTGGATTTGAAGATTCATCAATTTCCATGGGATCGTGAACTGTAGGGAGGTTTATATGCTCTAATTCACACTTTTCAACTATATCCTGTTTTCTTGATAACAACTGCTCCCTCTGGCTCTCCTGCAGATAAGAAAAATGTCATGTCAGCAACAGTCAGGCAATACATTGATAACCTTTGTCCTTGATTCCTTGCTACTTCCAGAGAACCGTTTGTTAAGGACAATAATGAAATAAGTATGAAGAAAAACTTATGAAACCTTAGAGTTAATCTGACGGTTGATCTTAGTTATGCTTGTTGTGGCGGCAGAAGCTTGCTTCTTCCATTCCTGAATCTCCTTATCACACTCTTCTGACTTAGATTTCCACTCTACCAAGAAATGTAAAACAGAACATCACAGATATGAATGCAAGCAAGAAGGAGGAGAAAATGATAGGAGCATGGTCAGCCTTGCTAGGTTTAGATTTTCATCACAGATGAGTAGATTTTACAGGCATCTTCCCCAGACCGAGCGTTCTTCACTTAATGCAGTCAGAAAAAGATCTTGAAAAGTGGAACAACCTAGCTCATTTAGATTTTGATCATTCAGGGAAGTCCCAAACAATGAAAACCATGGTGAAACATACCTTGCAGTTCTTCCTTCCATCTATTAATATCACCAGCGGCTTTCTCTGTTGCTGACTTAAGGTCAGCCTCTTTTCTTTGAACATTTTTAAGTTCATGTTCCAAGGAATTGAGAGAAGATTCAAGTTTTTTAATCCGTGAATCCAAGTCCCGCCTTTGTTCATATTCCAACCTGAATCAAGGCGATGAAATTGCACATTTACATGGAGGAATAGGGTGAACAATCACAAATTCAATTTCCAGAAGACATACAAAAACAATAGAAATGGGGCCATAATAGGGATTCCAGAAAAAGTAGTGCAGAAAGTGATGCCCCAGACAAGTGACTTCAACAACTTATAACTCGTCTTCCACATGCCACGTAAAGGATAAGCTACAAGTTAAGAAACATACTGGTATTTCAACTTCGAAAGCTGGTTGCTCAAGTTAAGCCTTTCTTCAGCCATGTGTTGGGCAGCCTTTAGATGGTTTTCTTCATACTCGCGGATGTTTGCCACCCCAACAACCTTACTAAAATCTTTATAAATTCGGTCAACAATCTCATTAATTCTATTCTCCAGCTTCCTAATCTCAATGGCCCTTCTATCAACAGCATGCTTCAACTGTAAGCAGTACAAACTCTAGCAGTCAGTCACAATAATAGTTTGTCTGGAAACAAACAGAAGAATTTCATAACAGCATGTACCTTACGCAGATCAGGACTTATCCTATCAATTTCTTCCTTGATAATCCGCTTCTCTTTCTTGAGATTTGCAAGTTTGTCCTCAATACTCCGCTGTAAAGAAAATCAGCAGATGCAGAAGCAAAGCCTGTAAGTCGAAACGGAGTAGATATAACAATGTCACAAAGTACTATCTGGCATGCAGAGCAACATTTTTTGTGCACTTAACCTAGAAATATCAGTAAAACCATACTTAAATATCCCTCCACTGATGAAATCTGAACTGTTAGAGGGATCTTTCACACTTGTTTGCATACAAACATTATGAATGGTAATTGAATTGAAATTTTCTGAAAAGCATTGTAATAATTACTAAGCATGCATTTATAATCTGCACAACAATGAACGCTTGTAAAGATCCTTGTCACGTACTTACAGAGTCCAATTTATATTGCCAGCAGAAATGGATCTCTAGTACAAAAGAAGAAATGGATGATAATAATTCAATAAAATTACCTTCTCAATGTCTGCATATTGGACCTTCTTTTCAAGTCCACTAATTTTTCCAGCTGCTTCAGACTCTTTTAGATGCATCTCCCTAATTGAGCCAAGCTCCTCTAGCTCTGATTCAAACTGCTCTTTTTTCTTCTTTAGCCCTACAGAAAACAAACTGTTAATTCTTCTCTCAAATGATCATAAACAGAAACTATAAAAGGCAGAACCAACCCTCAATCTTCTTGTCATCCCACTGTTTCGATCTTGCTTCCATGCCACCAGTAGTACCACCAGTCATTGTACCAGACTTTGTGAGTAGGACCCCATCAACAGTCACAACTAATTCATATACAGGTGTTTAGGCATTTAAGAAAGAAAAAGCAATTGATATCAACAACTTTATAACTGAAAGGAATGGTTACTATTTACCTCTAAACCTCTCACCACTCCAGCTAAGAGCCTTGGCTTCATCAAGATCATCACAAACTAGAGTATTTCCAACAGCAAAAAGAATTGCCCTCTCAAGGACTGGATCAAATGTGCAATAGTTAAGCTCACAATGCCAGGAATTTGGTTTCTATCTGCTACTTGCTTTCATTTCTTTTACCAGAAAACAAGTTGCTTTATATATGGTTTCCATATCTATGTATATTAGTTGTCAAATTTGCACGCCAAAGGAAAGGAAACAGGAGGAATTAATGGCGATCAAACACCAATGGAAGATGATGGAAATATTTGCGACACAATACATGGTAGGCCCTGCAATGCTTCAAATGTGATATTTGCAATAGTTGCGAGTACAAGCAAGGGACCAGTGACAACAGTGAACTCAATGTGTGCCTTACACATCATGCCTAATTCCCTACTTTCCCTAATTAATTCAGGAGAACTTCAGATTTCAGCCTTCTCACAAGATAAAACGTTAAAATGAGAAAACCAATTACCAGTAACAAATACTATGATCTTGAACAGAAATAGCCAAAGGCATTCCTACCAGACACCAAAAGCTTGTACAAACTATACAAGGAGATGCATGTCACCTGATACATTCATAAGATTTAAAAATGGTATATGCTAAGAGAAGATTTAGTAGTTTGCTCAGAACTAGTTTCATGTCTAAGCTTGATGAAACCCATAAAAGAGGATGATGAAACTCTCTAGCCCAATGAAATTTCATGTAACATGATTTCTACCCTGATATGATTCATTAATCATTGGATAATTAATATAAACTCCAAGCAAATTTTCCTGGCAACAAGGTGAAACATCATAGTACCAAAAGAAGAAGGGACTCAATCAAAGTTACCACCAACAATCAAGAATTCAGAAGGGACTCAATCAAAGTTACCACCAACAATCAAGAATTCAGCAAGCTTTTGAAGCTCTAATGAAAGTCTGAAGTGATCAAAATTTGTACAAGGATATTGGATCACATCATAGACCAGCTTTGCGCTACCACCTAAGGCCCGTAACCTTTCAATGATTGGCTTTACACGAACCGACTGAAGGGGTATAAAAGTCTGAGGAGGAAGCCTTTGCTCTTTTAAATACTGCAGAGACAATAACCACACAAGACCGAAGCATTGCAGCACATTTAAATAGAAACTTTGAAAGAAAATTAAGAAATCAATGAAACGACATCATCCATGGTACAAACTCAATCAGAAAGGTTGATGTAGAAAACAGAGCTTCCCCAGCCCCTTTCAGTTCTCCCAACTCCCCCTCCACTCATACGGCCAAGAAAAAGAGAGATAATAAAAAGAAGCAAATGAGCAAGTCAACAAGTTAATACCTTGATGCACTCTTTTCCTGTATTTTCATCTTCGACCACTACCGCATCCATAAATCTTCCCATGGCCACAGTTACAGCAAGATTATACTTCTTTTGGGTTGGCCTACAAAGATCAGTTATCCGGCCATGAACTCCTTGAAATAGTCGTTTGAGCGCTTCGACTGCTTGAGACAACCTAGCATCTCTCTCATTCTCATATCTGTCAGCTTTCAGTTCACGGAGCTGGTTTTCTATTTCACCAATTTTAGACTTCAAATTTTCATGCTTATGCCTGAGAATTAGACATTTAATTATCAGAAGATACCTAATTGCAAAAACATGTAAAACAGACACCACCAAAAACTGCCCAACTGAAATGCAAAAAAAGCATATTTTTGCAACAAGTAAAAATTGCCTGGAATCCCGATGTTTATCTTGCATAACACGCAATTCTTTATTCAGATCTGCCAGTTCATCCTTATGTTTTGTAGAAGAATCAAGAATCTTCTTAAGCCTTGTACGTATTTGTTCCTCTTGAGCTTCCAGTTCATGCTCTCGATTTCTTAGCTGTTGGAGGGTTTCTTCCAAATTCTTCAGTGCTTCCATGTCTGCGTGCTGTTGCCTGTCCAAAACCTCCTTTTCATCTCTCAACTTGATAGTTTTCATTCCCGCATCCTCCTTACTGCAAAGTCAAATTCCACAAATAAATTATAGAAGAGTTCCATGAGCAGTAGCACCACCAATGAAGCAGGAAGGTAGTATTTTAACCAATTAATTTCATATTTGAGGTTGAAATCTACAAAATGGCCACTTTAAAATAGTTAGGCTTATGAACTAAGGCAAGTATTTATAAGCACTTGTCTTTTTAAACTGATTTGGAAGTTAAGTGCTATTATGCATTCAAATATAGCTAATAATTTTCACATTTGAGGAAATAGTTTATAGTGAATAAAATAAGCACACCTTGATCAATTATTCAACACACAAGTTAATTGCAAATCTTGTACAAAAGGCATATCCAACAAAGGGCAGACCTTAATCAGCTCTTTAATGATTTTTGGCCAAAAAAAATTAAAAAGAGGTTGTATTTAGAAAAATGGAAGATGTATAACATAGCAGGGTTCAAAACTGAAGGAAACTTACATCCGAAAGTATTCATCTAACTGACTGTCAGCCAGGGGTAGTTTTCCACCACTATCACGACTTCTTTCATTTAGATCCTCTAGTTTTGAAGTCAGATCACTTATTCCCTTCTGAAGCTCTCTTATCTCATCAGCATGCTTCCTCCTTTCTTCCTTTTTCCTATCAAGCTCCTTGCGGCTACTCTTGATTTTTGAATTTATGCGAGACATTTCCTCATTTAATTTCAGAAGCTCAGGTTGCTTCAGTAAAGCAACCAGAACAGATAAAGCAATAGTTAGTCCTCAGAGACAGAAGACCATGGTTAAAAAACGTGATATGTATGCTGATAGCTTGTTTCATTTTTTAAGATAACAGAATGAGTAAAGCCCATGTTTTCCAACAAGAGAGATTCCAACTATGTTATGTATTTGTTGGCACATGGAATTTTTTCTGTTCTAATCCACTCAAATGGTGCACAGGTGAGGCTAGCAACGATAATTCATCTAATGGACAGTATCACAATAGGATATCATTCAATACATAACAATAACTAGCAATAACCAAAACTTCAAAAGGCAGCAATAACTTACATTCTTGTCAAGTTTTGAACTCCTCTCCTTAATCTTCCTATCATATTGCATCATCTCTTTGTTGTATTTGGCTTGTTCTTTCTTCTTCTTACCTGCTTCATCTTCAAATTTCTCCAGCTCTTGCATGACACCTTCTCGACTCTTCCTTTCAGCTTCAAGTTCATCGTCTAGTTTTTGAATGTCCTTATCTAATATATACAATTGCCATAAGAAGTGCTCTTTCTTCAAAGATTTCTGCAATGCAAAAAAAACAAGCAGCATAAAGTGGTCACTACATACTATTTTCAGAAACCAAGCAAATCTGAACCCCCAAGGTTCATGATGAAACCAAATAATTCATACCAATTGATCTTGCAAGCGAAAATGTTTTTCTGCTTCTTCTTTCTGTTCTTTCTTTTGTTTCCTCTCCATAACTATAGTTCTCTTCTTCTGATAAACTAGGGCTGATTTTTCTTCTGCAATGGCCTTCTTTTCCTCGAAATCCTCATAGTCTCTTTTGAGTTCCTCAGACCCAGAAATCTGTTCAAGAAGTGCAGTGAGCTCTTTGGGGTTTTTAGATGCAATGGACTCCACATCACCCTACACAACAAAAATAAAATGTAGCAAAAAATCATTATTCTGCGAAGATACGACATAAGCAAAAACAACAAGCCGACCGAGCAAAGATTAAAAGGAAAAGCTTTCAAGATCATATCACCAAAGCAAATAAAAACATACGAAAACAAAACAGAATCAACCAGCAAATATAAAGTACGAAAAACAAGTAACTAGAAAAAAGAAACTGACCTGAAATACCAAAAAGTTTCGAGCCTTAACGAGAATACCAAGAGACCTCAATCGTGCATTATACTCATCCCAATTAACAACTTTTGAGTCAAGCCTGTACTCGCTGGCACCAGCACTAGTAATAGTACGAGTGAAGTGGATCTGAGAGCCGTTACCCAACTGATAAACCAAGCGAACAAATGCTCGGCGACCTTTCTGCTCCTTCTCGCGGTCGTCGAAGGCGTAGATGAGGTCCTTGAGCTGGGCCCCACGGAGCTGGCCAGTGCGGACTCCGAGGACGAAGCTGATGGCGTCCATTAAATTGGACTTGCCGGCGCCGTTGGGGCCAATGATGGCGGTGAAGTCCTTGAAAGGGCCAATAGTCTGGAGGCCCTTGTAGGACTTGAAATTCTCCATCTCCAGTTTAAGAATTTTGCCCTGAGAGATCATTGACGGCATGGCACCCAATTTCCGATCTGGGTTGTGCTGGTCTAGGGTTTTGCAGAATTAGGTGTAAATTAGTAGAGGGGAAGCTAGGGTTTTGCAGAAATGAGTTTAAATTAGTAGAGGGGAAACTAGGGTTTAGAGTTTTGTTGACTTCTTCTTCTTCAACTGCTACTACTACTATCAGAACTACACAGGGAAAGGGCAAGAGAAAAGAGAAAGAGAGAGTGAGGGGAGAGAGTTTTGTTTTTTGGACTAAAATGGCGGGAGGGTAAATTGTTTTTGGGAAGTTGATGTGGTAAGTGTTCGCAAATGATTCGTAACCTCTTTAGCCGAGATGAACTGATTTGGTTAATAATTATAGAGAATTGAAGATTAATGATTAAACAATTTCACTGATAGTAATTGTTTAAACTTCAGGTACTTTTGAGGGTTAGGTTGGATTAGCAAATAACAATTGAAGAAAGAAACTTCCATTTAAGTGTCACATCAAGTCCGCATCTGTCTTCTCATTGCCACTCGATTTGCGTTGTTTGTTCTAGCTCCTCATAACGCCTGATTACTTGTTGAAGTTCATCATTCAGATTCAGGGCATCAAATAACATTGCCTCGTCTTCCATTGTGCTTTGTATGATCATCCTCTGTATCGTAGGTTGTGACTACTTGCACTTCTCCACTAGGCTCACTGTCAGAGCCTCCTGAAATCACATCAGCAATGTTTCATCAATTCCCCATCCATGTTACCTGATCATGCCTTCATTCACATGATTCTACAAAGTACAGAAGAAATCAACTTACGTGGTTGAAAGATCAAGTAAAACTCGCATTTGCCCTTGAAGACCATGTGACTTGCCTCGACAGGTTTTGGCTCAGTTTCCGAATTCAAAATGCTTGAGAGAAGTTGAAGGGTGTTCCGAGTTGTTATAAGGAATTTATTTCTGTTTTCAACGGACAGACTACTATAGTTGGACTGGTTAGTGGGAAAGTCCGCCCCACTGAGTTCTGTATGGTAGCTTTTAGGAGGAGAGAGTGACAGCTGATGAACATAAGACTCTGAGAAATGTTGAATGTGATCCACAGGTGCAAGCAGTGTTCGTCATTGCAACAATTCCAACTGGTGAATATGCAGAGAAAGGAAAAAAATAGACTGTCCATGATAATTGATATTAATTATGGAAAAAATTCGTCACTTGATAAAAATTGCAAATGTAATAGTAGTAGCAGTTCCAAAAAAAAACCACTGACAGCCGCTGTAAGTATTGGCTTTTATTTGAGATTATTTGACATATTGTTTCAACCCCTAAAAATACACTATTTGACATTGTTGACGTATTGTTTCTACCTTAATTAGAAGAAATAAGAGTACTAATATAATTTTGTAGCGACTATGCAAAGATATGTACGTTACGTCTTCAACTAACGCTACATTAATTCAAATAATGAATATCTAGTGTGTTATTGTGATTTAAGAACTTCATTAAGAAACCCATGGAGTAATAGAAATCTAAGAAGAAGATTTTATAGATGCCCCAAATATTGTGTAAGTTTATTTTCCGATAAGTTAAAATTGTTTGTATATATGTTTAATGTTTTTGTTGTTAATAATTAATTATCCTTCAGGTTGGAAAATGAGAATGATTTAAGTGGTTCGATGACAAATTTAGTGAGAGAGCTATTGAAGTAATTCATAACTTGAAGAAAGAATTAGATAGTTTGAAGCAAGAGGCAAAACGAAGCACAATTAAATCACATTCAATGTTCAAAATTGAGGAGCAAATAAAGCTAATGAAAGAAAACATTATTTTGCTAACAAAAGAAAAAAATGAGTTTAAATATGTTGTACTAATTATTGTAGGAGTTTTTGTACTTATGATGAGTTTTATAATATGGTTTGTTGTGGCAAGTAAAACTAAATTGTACTATTCTTTTTAAAGCTTGAATAATGAAGAATGAAAAACCCTCATTTACTATGCACTATGTTTTTCTTTATTGTTTTATTATTCATGAAGTTGCCTTAATGATGCCTAATTAATAGTTGTTAAACTTATGAACAATTAAATGCAAAAGTAATATCATAATAAACAATTTGAGCAGTATGTACAGTTATGATTATATAATAATAAATAATTAGACCAGTATATATAAATCAGCAAAGTGATTACATCACAATGTGTTTATATACAAAAGTTATGCTATCTATCCGTCCATATAAATAACATTAATGTAAAGTCTACGAATCAACCACATCGAGGTTGATCATGTACTGGTTGATTCTTTGATTATCTCCTCCTCATTGCTTCAGTTTGTAACCGTTGAGAAGTTATGCTAGGTTGTCCTTTGAATCTCAAACCTCTTGGTTTGAAAGACAGTTTGAATGAATGTGGATCAACTTCTTCAAACTTCCGTTTACGAATATGCGAAGAGCTACTAACCTACAAATAAGCATGTCATTAACAATATTCAATCTTGAAAGTAACCAATAATGGTATTTATGTAAATATACTCACAATATTACTTTATTGACTTACTACAACAACATGTTCATCTTGTGAGGAGACATCAGGAACGACCTAATAAATATGAATCAAAGATTGTCATAAATGATCATTAGATATATGAAGCAATACATAGTAATCAAAGAATGTTTCATACCTATGGAGATTGCTAAGCTGGTTGAGTTGAGCCTTGATTCTTACATTTTCTAGCATTGTGACCAGAATTGCCACATTTTCCACATTTATGTACTTGAACCTTTTGAGTAGATTTGTTTGGATTTTTCAACTTAATAGGCTCATTTACTCCTCTCCTTCTAGTTGTTTTAGGTCTTCCTAGCATAACTTTTTTAGCGGGGGATTTATTAGTTCTGCATCAACTGTAGGCCAAAAAATTGGACCTCTAATAGGTTGCAACACATGCTCATATAATGCCATGAATTTGGACTTCTTGTAACACTCATCCACATATGCTTTCGGTCGTTGCTTCGAATAGTGAACAATACTTACAACATACTTGCAAGGATATCCATATATCTCCCACGCCCGACAACTACATGATTGGTGTCTACCAATCCTCACAATATGCTTGGCATCACCTTTGGAAACTTCATATGCTTCATCACCATTCCAAACTATTCTCCACTACATAGCATCTTTCTTATTCTTCTCCAATTTCTTCATAACCTTGGATGCAACTTCTGACTTCCAACCATGTAAAAATTCTCCCCTATCTCCAGGCCTCTTTATTACCATGATTCTAATTGTTCTAGTATGCTTATAATTGGCCTATCTCTAGTTGGTAAGATCCATCCATTGAATGTTTCACTCATGTTGTTATCAATAACCGACATTTCGATTCAAAGGATTGGTAGCATCTTGGTCATCTCTCCTTTGGATATTCAAGCAACAATGATGCACATTCAGGTTTGTTTTTATCCAATCTTTTCACCAGCTTGTTAAAATCTTCACATACGTTGACCAAGCACAATTCCAAAATTACTTTCGCAAATCTTTTCCCTTCCAATTCATATGTCAATTATGGTATATGTGCTTAGCACACATCCGATGAGAGGCATATGGTATTGTCTCTTCCATTACTTTAATCAATTCCTATAACAATAGAATAGATTAAGTTAATATATAATTGATACAACATCTAATTGTTAATTAATGAATAAAAAAAATGTAACGCCCCAATACCCCCTTGGGAGGATACCAAGGCGCTACGCACTCATTTCTCACTCTCACACGATCTTTATCAATTTCA